>APFE030698877.1:253704-272989 GCA_000404065.3 Pinus taeda | reverse complement strand
AAAAATATAAACTACTATCATATTATCAAGATATAGTAGTTAATAATATTATCATTAATATTAACTTTTGGCTAATATTACTAACTTATAATCTGAGTAATAATTTTTATTTTTTAAAGGACTAATATTATTATTACTGGGGCTATTATTGTATTATTTATAATAGATCATGTTATAACTTTATCATAAGGTTAATTTCTTTTTCTAGGAAAAGGGTTCAAAAGATTCAATTATAATTAATTATATAATTCAAACCAGATTAAGGGAGGATAAAGGATAACACGGAACAAAAGAAAAGCAGGAATGAGGAGGCTAGGAAGACAGGGCTGGGATCCAACAACTACTAATCTTCCAGCCGTCATCCCAATTCGATAAATGAATTAATGATGTTATTCTCTATGAAAAGGATGGAAGGTGTCATGTGATGAAAACAAATCAATGATGTTATTCTCTATGAAAAGGATGGGTATTCTTGAGAAAATCTTATGCATGGATGTCTCCTCCTTGGTTTAGAGGGGGTGAGGGTGGACACCATATTCTCCATGTGTCATGTTCTATGGCCATGACTAACAATTGTAAGCCTAGTAAAGATACCAACAGGGAGAATGGTGGATTGGATAAACATTTGAGGCCGATATTCTTTGATAATTTGTACCTTGACTAAGACTAACAGCCGTAAGTCAAGTACATTAATCCAAGATACGAATATTAATGAGGATCGACATTTCCTAGTGTCAAGTATTATGACAATGGATTAGGAAATGGTCATGTGAGGATATATTTAGTGAATATCTTGGTAGGGTAAGTTCCTAGAGAGGCAGTGGTGTCCAAATTTATGCCTCCCAACATTGTGCTATGATCTACTAGAGAGATATAACTTTTTAGTCTAGGCCTTGCTATTTTTACAATGTTGGTTGTGATGATGTAAATCATCGTTGATGCTTATCAGTCCATATCCTTCCTTATATGAATATTTCAAATTGAGAGTACTTTGTTGTGTCATTATGAATACCTCCTTAGTTTAGAGGGAGTGTTGAAAAATGTAACTAGTGTCGGTCTTCATAATGCAATAAATAAGGAGTTCCTCTTAGACCAATAGTTAATACCATTGGCTCGCCAACCTATGAACTCGCTAAATATGTTTCCAAGATCCTTAGGCCTATTGTCAGGAACATTGATTCTTTCATTAAAGACTCCTGTGATTTTGTAAAAGTGATTAGAAATGAGAGGATGAACAAAGATGACATCCTAGTGAGCTTTGACGTAGTATCCCTATTCACCAAGATTCCTCTTGATGAAGCCATTCAGGTTGTAAAGGATCCTACTGATCCCCAAACCGCTATACTAGCTGAGATTTCTTTACGATCAACTATTTTCACCTTCCAAGGTGAATACTATGAGCAAACATCTGGAGTGGCAATGGGATCACCCCTTTCGCCAATTGTGGCCAACCTATACATGGAATACTTCGAAAAGAAAGCCCTTGAATCATACCCTTTGAAACCAGCTTGGTGGAAGTGATTCGTTGATGACACAAACATAAAATGGACTCATGGAAAAACAAAGCTTGAAAAGTTTTTTATTCACCTTAACTCTATCTCCCCTGAAATAAAATTCACCATGGGGGTGGAAGAAAACATGAGTATCCCATTTTTAGATGTCCTTATCATTAGGAAGGAGGATGGCTCCCTAGGGCATAAGGCTTTTAGGAAGTCAACCCACACAGAAAGCTACCTTCACGCAGAGTCCCGCCATCACCCTTCCCAAAAGTTTGGTGTTCTGAACACCCTCGCTATCAAAGCTCTTAGAATCTCTGATTCTGATCATTTAGATGACGAAAAGAAGCACTTAATATCAATATTTAAAAGTATAGGCTACAAAGAAAAAGAAATTAGAATGGCTATAGAAAGGGCTGAAAGAAGGGAATTATCTTAGGAGCCAAAAGCTCAAGACCAATCGCAGTATGGGAAGGTGTTTCTACCTTATATTCAAGGGGTGACAGATAAGATTACAAGAATCCTAAGAAAGAAAAACATAATCACTTAGTTCTCGGCAACCGGAACAATTAGACAAAGTATGAGGTCTGTCAAAGATAAGATTGATAGACACCAACTTGAAGGAGTTTATAAAATAGATTGTTCATGTGGGAAAAGTTACATTGGTGAAATAGGTCATTCCTTGCAAACAAGACTGAAAGAACATGTAGCATATATTAGAATGATAGGTCCCGTACTTCAGCCCTGGCAGAGCATTCCTCTAAAACTAAACACCATCTATGTGTGGAAAATGCCTCAATTGTCACAAGAGAAGAACATTATCACAGGCAAAAGATTAGAGAGGCCCTTGAGATTATGAAACATCCACATAATCTCAATAGAGACAGTGGCATTGAGATCAATAGTAGCTGGTTTCCCTTAATTAGAAAAATTAAGACCTCCATTGCTTCCTAGGTTTAGCCCTTTATAGGTAACTTTCTCCCCCTCCCTTTCCTCTTAGGTTTATTTAGCAAGTCCTAGTTTCTTTTATTTCTTATGTTTCTCCCAATAATCAATCTCAAAACATAATAATTGTAGATTCGAATATAATAATTATTAATCTCATTAAAAATTATTAATCTATTAAAAAAATTATAATAATAAGTAGTAGTCAAAATTTAAAAATATGTAAATATTAAATTAATTATTAATTATGTATTATATTAATTCATATCAAAAAAAACTTTTATGATTATTATAAGTAACTATTAATAAAAATTGAAAATATAGTATTATAATAATAATTTATTACTGATATCAAATTATTTAACACTATACTCATTACTTATTATTACTATATAAAAATTATTATAAACTATCACTAATCATTATTATCTTAAATTATTATAAAACTATTAGTACTATTATTAATTCATAAAAATAAATCTAATTAATCCCTAAAATAATCTCATTAATATTCAAATTAATAAATAATCTCATTAATATTCAATTTAATAAAAAACTGTTTACTATTATTATAATAATAATATACATTATAAACATAATTATTATAAATATTTTTATAATTATACATAAATATTAATAATAGTAGTTGTCTATAATGAGACTTTTTGAAAGCCTTTTCAGTGGGTTTTTCCAGTCAAAATCCGGCAGCAATTTATTGGAATCCCAAGTTTGATAGCTAGTTTTTGCACAATCAAAGGGTCCCAGGGGTTTTTGAGGGTGCTGAATCCAAATATGCAGTTAAAAAACCATTTTAACTACTAAAAATCAAGATTTAACCTCATTTCTTCCGCTAGATTCCGTCACCGAAATCTCCAAAAAGTCGCATTATAGACAACTCCTTAATAATAAAGTAGTGAATATTTATTATATTACTTATAGTTATTACTATTATTTTAATAAACTATCCTAAAATATTATATTATAAATTAATTTAAAAATTATTAAAAATTGTTATTATTTTGATTATTATTAATTTAAATTATATGTAAAAATACTTATTATTATAAAATTATTATTATTATGAAATATATTAATTATATAAAGAAATTTACCTTTACTATTATTACTAATATTAATTTACTAAAAAAACCTAATTTAATAAAAACTTAAATATTTGGATAAAATAAAATTAATTATTAAGTAGCTGACCTTATTCCTTAAAACAAAACAACTCACCTCATAACTATTTAAATCTCACAAGTGAGCTCTTCTACTATCAACATTCAAAATAGTCCTGATGATGGATCCCTGTTGGGATTTGAAACACTGATGGAAAAATGGTTTTTACTATGGGTTCTCTGGTTACTAAGTTACAAGATATTAACCATAGAGGTCTTAAATCCAGAATCATTGATATTTATTATTATATTCATTTTTATTATTTCATTTTGGTCAAAACATGTTCTTCATGCTTATAGAGTCAAAAAGAAATTATTTTGAGTAAGCATAAATGTATTTGATTCAAGTCCCATTTGGACTTTTGTAATAAAAAGGAAAGGAATTTTTATTTTGAGCCAAAAATCAACACAAGACCAAATTGACCTAAGAGGTAGTTATTAAACCCACTTGGATAGGTATATATATTGGTCAACTCGATCACTTGGAAGAACAATCACTTATCATCACAGAACATCACTTCTTGTACCAAAAAAAATAAAAGACAACTAAAATTAAAGGAGAGCTAAAATATGATTTTTTTCAGCCTGTTTTTATGCACACATGTGATTTTCTATGGCTTCTATATGAAAAATTACAGGTATGAACTTCATCCTTCACTGCAGGTCCAAATTTTTTGTTATTTGACCATATTTTAGATTTTTTTATCAACGTTAACTTTGGTTGACTTTGACTTGGTTGGAGGAGACTTGGAAGAGGGTTGACTTGGATATTTGTGGAAATATTGGTCTTGGCCTTGGGTCTTGTATATCACATTTTTATCTAATTTTATAAGAGAATTTCTTTTGGGTTTTCGCCATTATGGGGTTTTTCCTTGGCTTGGAGCCTAATTATTAGTGTTCTTTGTTTCCTTGTGATTTTTATGTTTTTCTTTTTTTTCTGTAATTACTTGATGAAGAAGACAATATAAGTAATAAGAATCCAAAAATAATTCACAAGTAATTATCTTTTTTCTTTTTTTTGCTAAAGCAAGAGACGGTCCTTTTATTCACTTAGGAAAAAATTACAAATTTTACATAGGATACAATGAACTCCCACAAAGGGAGAGTGAAAACACAGAGGTTCAGACTCCCACAAAGGGAGAGTGAAAAAAAACTCCAAGTTCCGATAAAACCTCCAAAACACAAACAGGAACCAAGTCGGGACTGCCCTAGAACCGAAAGCGAGCAAGTGGAAACAAAGTCCGCTCCCCAAAACCCATTGAAGATTTAACTCCTAGTGATCCAGTAGTCAAAAGAGAACCCGAACGGAGGCCAATTCTGCAGTAAAACCCCAAGTAGCACGATCAACGCTGACCGTTGATCTGATACTTCAGATCCAACGGTTGGTGTCCATATTATGTGGCTTAAAAGCCCATAGAATAACGCACGATGAAGGCGGTTTACTTTTCCCAACCTTCGCCACGTGTTGCCCCTTGAGTGGAATCGCTAGCTTTTGGAAAAAAACAAACTTTGGTTTAGATAGCGCCTGATGTGGGTGGTAAACCACTGGTGGTTTTGTCCTGTCGGTCCCAGTAACATGCACACCAAAAGGTGGTCATAGATCTGCCTTCTCCGGATCCAACGGCCACAAAACAAGTCGGACCTCACAACCGCTCGTGTAATACCCAGCAAAGAAGGTGGTAAACCCTGTTCTCCCCCCTCCACATGTCATAAGCTAAATGGCTTAGCTTTTCATCTGAGAAAACCACAGAGGGTGCCCAGAGCATGTGGTATATCTCAAACAGTTTTTGACCTTGGAAATATCTTCCTTTTACCTCTGTCGCCTTGTACGAGGAAAACTAGGCTAGAAGGATGGCCTCCTACATGGAATGTCACCTAGAATCCCTTCTCTTGTGAGCAGATAACTGATGTCTTGATTTCTGCCTTTGTTTTTAGAAGCACCCTTGTAGAACCAATAGTGCAAATCCTCTGGAATTCTATCTAAAGTGAACTTATTCATCGTTGACATGAGATAAGATTCCACTTCTTGAATTTTCCTGATATTGTTGTCTGTCACTGAGGGCTTGGGATGAGCATTCCTTCTTCATCCTTTCATCTGTTACCTCCTCCCACCAGCAACAGAAGTCGAATTGTTTGTTTCAAACCTCCTCATTGGCAAGGTAGTCTACAACTTTGTTGGCTTCCTTGCGAACATGCGCCAACCTAAGATTTTGTAACACCCTTAGGTGTGATTGGATTCTTTGCTAAACTTGCAAAAGCTGCCAGTGGCCTGAGATTTTCTTAGATTCAGTGCCAACATTAACCCTCTTCATCAAATTTATGACTAATTCCGAGTCAGCCTCAATGATGACATTGTGAATGCTATGCTTGAGTAGTATTTCTAAACATGGTTCCATCGCCATGAGCTCAACCATATTGTTGGTTTCCTTTCCTAGATAACTATGGAAGATGATTAGAACGTTTCCTTCCTCATCCCTCAAGACCCCTCCATAACTTGCTTCACCTGGATTTCCTTTAGAGGCCCCATCAATGTTAAATTTTAAAAAACCATGAGAAGGGGGATGCCAGGAAGCTTTTCCAGCAGAGGTATTCTTATTGATCTGCATAGAACACTAAGGGTGTTATAAACATATTTGGGCACATCAACCCCAAACTTATATATCGATGTATTAGGGTTCATCAACCCCTAAAAGAGTTGTTTCATACCCTAAAGGAACATATTCATCTAAATACATCATTTCCCAAAAGTTCCACCTGAGAAACCATCTAGAAGCTGCTTAAATTAAACCATACTAACTACTCCACTAGCAAAGTGCGATGCATACTGACTGGTACACTGACAGGGTGTGATGCATATTGTTTAGGCCTTCTATAGGGTGCTATGGGTGAAGATGGAAAAATTTCTAGGACATTTGTCAGTTGATTGCTCATGGAATCTTCCAGAACTTTCTCCTATGCCACTTGCTTCTCTGAATGTGTCCAAGGACGAATAAGGGATCTAAGAAAATCCAATCCCTTCTCTTGTGGAGCCCATTGTAACAAGTGTAATGACACTAATCAAACCCCATGGATGACTCACACCCTTGCAAACATCTACAAATGAATCCCTCATCCACGATATCTAGAGGCTGGAATGTTGTGAATTGCAAGGAAGTGCTGATAGTTTGTAATTGAGGAAGAAACATTGTATTGTTGGAGTGATCTAGCTATTTCATGAGGTGAAGAAGGATTGAAGCTAGGAAGATGATGCTGGATCAGACAACTGGGTTGTAATTCTCCCTTCTATTAATAATTTTTTTCAAGTTTTCTTTCATATGATTGTGCAATTGTGAATGTTATCATTTGTGAATGCTATCATTTGTTCATTATATATTTGATTCTGTAATGTTTATGTTGTAATAGATCATGATGCCTTGACAGTTCTTTGTTGCTGTACTTGTGCAAGTACTCTCCAAGTGTGTTAAGTACAGGGAGGAGTTGCAGGCTCTATCAAAGGGGAGAGAGATCAAGCAAGGGATTAAGCGGAAGTTCCAGGTTGGTTCCATTATCTTTCTCTTATCTATTACACATAGAAGAAATCATTGAATTGCTTTAAATTGTTGTTTCTAGGGTAGCTGCCAAACCTAGAGGGATAACATTCTTTAGGAGTACTAGTTTTCCTAGAAACAAATTGGTGACTCCACTGGGAATGAACATATGTTTGTTTGTTGTTGTTTTGTTTTATAAACTATAGACAGAGTTTGAATTTAGCCAGGTAGCCTTCGAACTGCTCTTGCTCTGCAATTGCATAGTAGATGAATGCTACTTCAGTCAATCTCTGGTTTAACTTATGAATTAAACATCTGACTTGCAAGCACATCTAGATGCCCTTTTGGTAGCTCAGCAACCTCCCAAGACACTCCATTATACTTTGCTCATCATTGTTCATCAAAACCCACCTTAACTCATTGAAAACAACTCCACATTTGAGCCAAAACCCAATTCAGTTGCGCTCCTTGGACCATCGCACTGTCTTCCACTGTGACCCAGTGTGCATCGCACCTCTCGAGTGTAGTAACTGTGATGCATCTTAGTTTCTATGAAGCCCAGGTGCGAAGATTGACTGAAATCTTTTTCCATTCTAGACATTGAGGGTTTTTTACCTTGTTTTTAGTTTTTTTTGGTTGTTTCGTTGCAAATGCATAGTGCCTCTTTATTGAAACTTACTTGCATCACTTATATCCACCTCAATTACATTAGGATTAGTGAATGTTTTTTTATGTTTTTGTTCATCATTTACAATCCTTTGTCGCAAAGTTGTTTAAATCGATTTGTCGCTTTGGTACAAAAAGTGTCGTAATTGTTGTTTTGTGTCGAAAAGAGAAGTTTCGTGAATTCTTCCTTCCCTTGATAATCAATTGAACTTTTATTCATGTATTTGATTTTATTTGTTTATATTTGAAGTGTCGAAAGAATTTTTATTCAAAATTGAAAAGTTTCATTTTGCATCTTCCTTTCTCTTTTGAAGAAGAAATTGTCGAAAATGTCATTTTGAGTGAAATATTTCAGAGATTTACTGCATTTGGTTTTCCTTCTTGGAAATTTTCACATTAAGGAGAATGAAAACAAATACATGCATTTGCATTTAGCATTATTTTTTTGGTTTATGTGTGAAAATATGATTTAGGGAAATGCACTAGTGGGTTCTCTTTGCTCTTTGCTCAAAAGCGCTATTATTTTCTTTCCCTAGTAGCTAGGATTTTCATTGCTCAAATAAACAAAAGATTGTTTATCATTGTAGAATGCATCTTAGTAATTTCAGATCATCATCACGCGGTGAACCATTAAAAGGAAAACTCTAAACAAGATCAACTTTAAAATAAATTTCAATGAACCTAACAATGCTTTGGAACTTAATGCAACATATCTAGAGGTCTAGGCTAGAGACGTGTTTCAGCGTCGCTAAAACTAGTGGCTATTGTTTTCATTGAAGGTTGGGTGATTCCTCCTCCTTAATACGAAAATTGCTAGCATGGAATTGTGCTCGTACTGTCGTGTATATATTAGGAGACCACAATAGGCTTAAATCCTTTACAAATAGGAAACTAAGTCTGCCGCCTTATTAATCACAATGCACTGAACACAGCATTCGGGAAGATTGACTGCCATACATAAGTCCTTGGTAATTTCTTTTTAATTTATCACCAAGGTGTATATTGAAATTTTGTGATTGGTTTGGTAATTCCTTTGTTTAGATTTTCCAGAGTAGTCACTTTCGTTCCTTTTCGACTCTCTAAAAGAAAAGGTCCATCTGAGCACTTGTCCTTTCAGGCTCATTAAAAATCGAAGGCGACTAGATTCATCTTTAGCTTTTTCTCAAATCTTTAAAACTAAAAAAGAAAAGTTGTGTCCAAGTGTTGTTAAAATTGATTGACCGCGAATAACATCCCTATTCCTTAGTTGATCTTAGGTTGAAACATATGGCGACAAATTAGGAGTTCATCGATCAAGGAATTCCTTTTCACGGGAATCCTAGTCCTTTTCCTTTTTTAAGAAATATTGGTGCTCCTTACATGGCTACATTGTCCCTTCCGGGATTTACCGTAGGCTTGCCAGTATGGTTGTTTTCAACCTCCTTGGTTCAAAATGTCGAGACTTCTCTGAAATTGAGTACACCTCCAATTGGGCAAAATCAACCTCTAGTTGATCCTAACATTGACCCTTTGCCTTCTTCCTCATTTGTTTCTCCCTCCCCTTCTTCCTTTTCGCTTGGTGAAAGTATTGATACTAGTAACTAGGTGGCTAAGAAGAAGAAGAAGAAGAAGCCAATTCAGCAAGGGGGCAACCAAGCAACCATTGCTTTGAATGCAACATTTGATGAAAATCCCTCCGTTAGGCCTCACAAAGTCAAATATCGATGCATAATTTGTGCGGGAGACCATCTTCATCAAAATTGTCGTTACATTCCTTGGATCTTGGAAGAATGGTCTTCCTGTTCACACCATCCCGTGTCATCAACCTCTAGAGATCATGTTGGTAACACACCATCAACTAGTGATAGTAAAGTTCATGGATAGAAGGGAAAGGTCAAATTTCCATGTAGGTTATGTGAAGGGATTCACCCCTTTCACCTTTGTCCCTATTTGGATGAAGCCAAAAGAGTGTTGGATAACTATCCTACTTCACCACAGCTTCTTCCATCTGGTTATAGGAAAATCTTCCTAAATCCTTCACTAGTTGATAAACCGACTAACCAAAATCAACTGTCGATCAAAACGACTCTCTCTGAAAGTGAATCCAATGAGTGTATACCCAACCCAAATCAACAAGTCAAGGAAAAAGTTGACTTGATTTCACCTTCAGCAAATTGTACCTTTTCCGAAGAGAGTGAAAATGATACCACTCAAGTTATTTTTGTTACTTCGAATTCTAACGAGCTTGGGGGAAATCTGCCTGTTCCATCAAGACAGGAGGAAAATCCTCCAGTTCTTGTAACTCAAGGGTTTAATTATCCTGTTTCTATGGCACCCCCTCCAAGTAGTCTAGTCACTTCCTTTGATTGGAATCGACTGGCAGGATCCTACCTTCCTTCTTATGTGCCTTTCCAAATCATAGTACAAGTTTGTAAAATGATTGTATCTGGCACTATTATAGATGAAGGTGCATCAGTGAGTATCCTTTCCTCAATTGCTTGGCAAGCATTCGGTTCACCACCGCTTGTGCCTATTACACAGAATCTGTTAGGTTTTAAAAAAGGAACCAGTTGACCATTAGGGATCCTTTCATAGTTACCTATCACTTTGGGAGAAAAAACCGTTTATCTGAATGCGATGGTAGTCCCTAGACCTTTAGATTACAATTTACTTCTTGGGCATGCCTATGTTTATCACATGGGAGCTATTATTTCAACACTCTTTCGAGTGATTTGTTTCCCGCATGAAGGCAAAATTGTCACCGTTGACTAGCTTTCATTTCCCAGTCCAAATATAACTCCTAGTCAACCATCATCCCTAAACGGTCCATTTATACCAATGTTATCATCCCTGCCATGGGTTAATTATGTGGCAACCTGTTCCATACCTACATCAACTGACGATCAATTCAGTGATGTTGTACATTATGTATTGGGGGCATTGGAACCAAATCTCTCCTTTATGACCACTTATGAGTTGCGACCAAGAGTCTTCGAGGATAGTTCTTTTACTGTGTCAACCTCGTTAAAAAATGAAACAATAGTGGTAAATATAATTTTCCCTGTAGGTTATGTGATTGGCCTATCACACCATTCACCTTTGTCTATCTGGATGAAGTCAGAGAGGTGTTGGATAATCGTCCTGCTTCATCGTAGTGACTTCCATCTGGTTACAGGAGACACTCCCTTTCATCAAGCTGGGGGCATGCAAACCAACTCAAGCATAATTTTTCATTTCAAGCTTGTGTAAAAATGAAATTGAATCCAAGCATAGTTCCCCATGGTTCAAGCTTGTCTAAAAATGAACCCATTTTCAATTATTAACCCTTGTGATTGCCATTCTGTCAACCTTTTGAGCCTTGGTTGTGTACATCCCATCGCCACCATCTCTTTGGCTGATCATACGCTTTCACTTGGTTGTTTTACCCTTTTTGAGGGATAGTTGCAATGAATAGTCTTATTAGCCAGCCTCTTCACATAAATCAACATGTTTTGAGAAGTTACAACATCACTAGAACTATCTGCTACCCTAGACACCACTCGTTCCTCAAAATAGAGTCCTCTTTAAAACCTTTTCAGACTCATTAAATATTAAAATATTGTCAAGCACTTGTCTTTTCCAGCTCGTTAAAGTATTGGAAATGTCATCCCTCCTATATTATTTCATCCTTTTTCGGACCCGAGGGATTATTTTATTAAAAAGAACTTATGGAGTTTTCTTTTCGTCCCTTTTCAAACTCTCTAAACATGAAAAGGACCAAGTTATCCTTGTCGTTAAATTTGTTAAAACAATAGCAACAAACTTGTCCATCTAGATGAGACCGAGTTTCACTATTGATAGACTCGTTAAAACATTAAATAGCGATAGGTTTTCCTGAAGGGCGAATTATAGAACAAGCATATGTTATCCTCCTCAAGCTTGACAAAAATAAAGAGGTACTAGTCAGCAATGACTAGGGAAAAAGGGAAAAAAAACTTGAAGAATTTATGGTAGCCAGTCGCTCTTGAACATGACACTTTCACTTTATCTCCATTATTGAGTAGGGTTGGGTTATTCCATTCACTGGTCATCTTACCATTGGCCTTTCATATCATCCATCTTTTGGGGTTAACGCTACCAATTCATCTCAGTGTCGCCGACATGTTCAAGAGAAGTCATTCAGTTGAGAAAACACCATCCAGTTAATGTCTCATCCACTGCAATACCTCCAACCTTCATTTTTTCATGATCGCCTTTCCTAAACCTTATGTCGTCAGTACGTCTTTCACCTCCAGAAATCATTTGCTTCGTTTCATGTTTTAGATGTGGGATACATCAAGGCCCTCCTATGACTAGTCACTTCTCATCGACATTAGCTCATTATCCAAGAAGTTGACTTAGAAACAACCCTTTTAGTGCTTTGGAGCTTGCATACACCAATGGCAAGTTTCTCACTTCCAGCGACAAGTTGACATCAATGGCCTTCAACCAAAAGATTTTGTGTGGTGTTCGACATTGGATCATGTATTCACACCACATGAATTGTACTATAGTACCTTGAGGGTCATTATTGTAATATCCCTCCCTTAATAATAAATAATAAATAATAATAACTAATAAATAGTACAAAATAAAAATTATAATAAAATAATGAATAATAATAAATAATAAATAATAATAATACAAAAATAATAAGTAATAATAAATAATAATAAATAAATCACTTGATAATAAATAATAAGAATAATAAATAATAAATGATATTAAAAATTATATAAAAATAAATAAGTAATAAAAATAAAAATAAAGATAGTAATAACCATATTTAAGCTCTAAATAAGAATAAATAGAAATAAAAGAAGAAAATTATCAAAAAGAAGGAAATAAAACAAGAAAGCTAAAAATCAAAAGAAAAGTAAAGAATAAAACAACAACAAAAAGTTGCATGTAGACACATGGAGTGTGTGCATGTGGTTCCCCTTTCAATGTTTTGTTCTATTTAATAGATGGTGAGGAGGATGGGGGGTATCCATCATTCCAAGATTCTATCTGTCATTCTCTTGGGAGAATGGTATACTAAGACTTAGGAGCACTGGCAGTAGTCGTTGATTGAGGCCTCGGGGGTGGCCAGTTGTAGTAGAATCCTGCACAATTGAGCCTATGGTTGGGAGGAGAGTCGTCCCCAAAACCCTGTTGCGTAAGCCTACTTCTACCACATGTAAGCCCAGGTAAGTACTCTTCATAGTTTAAATTTAATGTTAATACGTTAATTAGATATCTATTTTGGGGCTGTTACATATGGTATCAGAGCATGTTTAATCCTTAGGGCCTATGGCATATGGAAATTTACTTTGTTGGAATTTTTAACTTGAGTGGTTTTTAAGTTACAGGTTGATTACTTCCAGGAGGCAGCATATTTTTTTTTTCTCTCAAACCCTCACTATGCCGTAAATTTTCTTATTCAATCCATACTTACTGCATAGCTATATTCTGATTGGTTTTGGTGATTACGTTTCTACCCGTATCGACTTTGGATTTGGAATTAGATTCGTTTCTCTGCAATTTTAGCATATATGCTTGATTAGAAAAAAAAAAAATAAAAAATTATCAGAGGAATTGGTAGCATGCTTATTATAATCTATTGCTCATGTTTCTGTTTGCTAACGTGCACTGTTTCTTGGCTACAAAATTACCACTTGATTTTTAATCTCCCCGAGTATTCCACGTACTTTTTCATCTATTTATGTATGTACACCCTGATAATATAGATTCAAATTAGCATACATATTAGATTCTCATAATGAGCAAAAAGCTTGAGCGGAGCAAAAAGCTTGAGGAGAGAATATTACTTGCGAGATGCTCTCTTATCCAAGCTTGTAATTCAAGCTTGTCACGAATTACCCATGTTGAAGTGCTCTGTTTTTCCTATTACCTATAGTATAGAAGGTTATTTATATGATCGTCGTAGTAATAGCAATCAGAAAGGGGCCGGAGTTGGTTTTTTTATGAAGAGTCCAATTCTTATTGGTGAGAAATTTAATCATATTTCAGATATAAATGTGTACGAGGGCCAAGATTTAGGCTAATACTATTTAATAGAATAGACGGCATGCATTCAAATTTTAAAGGTATCTAGAAGTAAATTTAATGAAGAGTTGGAACTAAATCTGTCATTACAAAGCACCAAAGGACCAGACTGACCTTATTCACGAGAATTCTATCTGGCAAGTCTGAAGAGAATTGAAGAGTTTGGGCACAATATTAGCGATCCAACCATATATCCACACAAGAAAGGCAATAATAATTTTCACCAAAATCAAAATTACTCGATTTGCCTTAGGGCACGGTGTTCTTCACTGTTGGGGAAATTTGTGTATTGCGTTGATATGTTCTAACCTGCAGGGATTTTTAAGGCTTGAAGATCCAAATCCTATCACAATTGGGTCAACCTTCTGTTGCAGCACATGAAGAGATTTATTTACATCTCCAGCATTCACAGTAGTTGTGATGGAGGTGGCTTGCACACCTGCTTCGTATTTTCCCTTCACCGACGCCTTGGTCATACTGATTATTCTCTGTTTTTTCTTATGTTTCTCTTATTTGTTGTAGATGCATGGTGGAGAAGCCATGGTGGCAGAGTACCCAATCTCCAAAAGCTTGTCATTTGAGTTCACACTGCTGCCAAAACTGCAGTTTTTTATCCTCAAGTCTAGAGCATATGGCGAAAATTCATTTCTATCTATGCTATCGCCAAATTATTTTAATATCCATTCAATGATCATAACTCCGAACCTTGTTCATTCTTCACATTTCTGCCAATTTTCTCCTAGGTGGGCAAACACCCATAAGCGCTCATTTAGAAGCAAGGAAAACTCTATTTTTTTCCCTGTCAGGACTAATGCAGGCGCACAACTTAGAAAGCGAATTTTCGCGTTAACAGCGAGTTCAGCACAAGGAGCGTCTGTCAAATATTCTAATTCTACAGCTTCAACAATTGCCACAGACTAGAAGAAGGTTTTGGTGCCAATAGGATTTGGCAGGAAATTGACGTTGTTATAATAATCGATATTCTGAGAAGAGCGGGTGCATATGTGACTGTGGCCTCCATGGAGTCAAATCTCCGGATACAGTGTTCTACTGGGACGAAGCTTATTGCAGACACACTAATATCCACTTGTGCAGAGGAGATCTTTGATCTTGTTGTTTTGCCTGTATGGTATTTGTTCCTTGCGGCTTTTGAGTTTTTATTTACAATTGCATGAGATTTTGCTCCCACCGATTGATGTTTGTAGGTGAAATGCAATAAGCATTATTTCCATTCTTATAAGTTTACATTGCAGATATATTTTTCTCACATAAATTTAAAGTAAACATCAATTGTACTAACTATATCCTAACACTCGAGTGACTAATCTAGTATTAGCTTAAATGTTGAAGATTGCATACTTTGCTTTGTGTTGCAGACTTGCAGTTAATAATCTTGTTGACTGCTTCAGTTTTGTTCAAGGCAATGCATTCATGTTGCCTCGTTCCACAGTACAAGCTTTTTAGTAGATTTCCCGATTAGTTCTATTCTGTTGATGATTAAATGAATTACATGTTCACTCTTTTGTTTTAGATTTTATCAATATGTGTAGAGTTTGTGCTAATTATACTGAACTCCAACCTGTATGAGGGTTATATATATATATAAATTATAAAGTTAAATATTAAAAATAATAAATTATAGGGTTCTGACACTTCTATTTTGCAGATCGAGAGGGTTTCTTGTAGAGTAGAGATCGAAATTTGGAAAGGAAATTCCATGGTTGAAAACATTGCGATTTTAGTTTTGTTCTTAGTTTCCTTTGCAGGTCGAGGAGATCCGTCTAGGAAAAATCACGAGCTCTTTTCTCTCTGTCACTTATCCATTTGAAAGGGGTTTTTTTCACATAGATTCAACTTGGTTGGACTGAACATAGGCTGAATCTTGGTGAATCGGAGTTAATAGTAATTGTGCACAAATAAGTAAGAAAGGGAAGACAACTCTAACTATTTACTTACAACTAGTAATTCTAGTCACAAGTTTGCCCAATAGTCTTGCATGCACCTCTTTGTTTTGTTATGTTTGGGTTGATTTTTACCACAATGTTGGATCAGAAATTTTCATGCCATGTATTATAATAATGGTCTGTTTTAATTGCACGTTCCCTCGATTTTATTTTCTTATTCCATATCATTAACAATGCAACTCTTTTCCTTTTAGCGATTCATGCAATAGATGGTTGCGAACTGCATTTTGGTTCCATAATAAGATATTCGAACTTGATTAAATGGGAAAAATCGATGAATGTTGGTTTGAGTCTTATTTTTAGACTGGAAGTTTCGTACCTTTTATTATTTGAGGCGGCTCTGTAAATTCATGAAGCAATATATTAAATACATAATTCACTAATTCGTTAAAAAAATAAAAAAAAAGTTACAGAATGCGGTGAATGGAGGTGTGAAAGGAGATTGAGGCTTGGAGGTTCTTGGTATGTTCTGCATGTTTTGGTCAACACTGAGACTTCTTTTGTTAATGACTGGTCTATCTGTCTATCACTAGTCTATCTATGCCCCATATATATATAATTGTGTGAACGACAGAAGGAAACACGAATGAATCATTTGTCTGCAAGAGGGCATTATTGGTGTATTTTGTGCGCTAGTATGGTCCTAAAGTTTATGGCACATCTGGTTTAGTCTGGGATTTCTTTCCTTGAAGACGGCAAGGGTACAGCCATGAGTTCTTTTTTTTGTTGAAAGGGCAGCACAATTTCTTCGAAATTTTTCTTTATTAGTTGCAGGCTTTTCTTCCTCAAGCCGAGAGGCTTTTTGGGCCCATATCTGAGATAAAATTCGTTTTATTCTAAAGGATTTTAACTTACCACAACATTTCCTTTGCAAGGGTTTCATTGGGAGTTCGTTAATATTTTGCTTGCAGAATGAATTGCTTTTTCTGGGCTTATTTTCTTGCAGGCCGCAAACAAATTTGAATTTTTTTTTTAGGGCCACAAGGATTTAGAAGGAATTTTTCTTTCATTATCGATTTGTTTCCACTGAAAATTCATAAATCTTTTTGGGCATTTCCTACATCAATTTTAGCTGCAGTGAGACAGCATAATTTTTTACAGCTGCAGGCCCTAATGTATCGCACTTCTCTATTTCTCATTTTTTAGTGGGTTAATATCATATCTTTGTAGTGACCTCAGAAATTTGGGTAACGATTTCATTATATTTTTAGGCTAATCTGTTTGCTTGCCTGAGGGTTTCACATCAACGTTTTCAAGCCTTTTCATCTAATCTGACATACAATTATTTGTTGTGACCCTTGGTTTCTTAACAGACGGAAAGGAAGCCTAGTTTCAATTTTAACATGAGCATCAAGCCCATCTGTCTCACCTGGTGCAAATCTTTTGATTCTGGAAGAAGTATGCAGGCTTTTAGGACTAATTGTGGGTCTTGATGTGAAGTTTCTTGAAAATTTTGAGGCATGATACTCTTAATATATATATATTTTTGGATTGTCTCTAGATTTTGGAAGCAAATCTAAAGGTTTTTCTGTCCATTTTGATATCCAATTTCTAAGCTAGAGTGTAAACCCATTGAAGCTATAATTAAATTGGCCTTAAAATTTTAATTCAACTCAAATTTGAAACTAATCTATCTCGGGAACTTTTATATTTCAGGCTTGGAAATTTGTCATTCTACTGTATTTTTTTTAACAAAATTCCATCCTTTTTTTAGTAAGGCTAAAGAGGCTCTTAAGGACTGAAATTTGTTGGTCTTGCTATTGGAGGTGGTCTAGGCATCCTCATTGGTAGCTCATTGTCTCATGTTTGCAGCATTTTGGAATTATACATCAAAGATCAGAATATTGAGAAATTAATTGCATACATTTTTTTTGTCACCTTTTGGCACTTCTCATAATTTTGAGGACTGATTTGTTAATTTTCTAAGTGAAACCAAGTCTGCTATAATTGATTTCAGAGGTCTTGAATGGCACGAAGGTAATGGATAGTCAGCATAAGTCATTGGATAAGATCTTAGGTTGATATGTTTATTTTTGGGCATCTTTATGGCCTAATGTGTTAATTACAAATCTATGAATGCATTGTTTATAGTGGCAATAAATCCATAAACTATAGTTATATTAACATATGAAATATATTCGTAGCCGAACTAATTATATGTTTTGAAATCAGACTATATAAAGAAGCTGCATCATTACTGTGTCAGCAAGAAATAGGGCTATATAAAGAAGCTAATAAATGATCCAAAGAAAGTTTAAGGTCATGTTTTCCGTGGTGCACAAGTTTTAATTGTTTCTCGCTTAGATCCATTACACATAGAACAAATTCTGAGCTAGATTTCCAGTTACATGGATGTATGGTGATGTTGTTGAAAATAATACTGAGAGGTGGGGGTGAATCAGTATTATCAAGTCAAATAATCCTTTTCAAAAACCAAATTGTATACGCTAGTTTAGTTAATTAAACTCGCGTATATACACAATTATTCAGAGGTAAACCAGCGTACACAGAGCAAACCTTTTAATTTTCTTAAACTTTCAGATGATGTTTGTTAATCTGATTGAGATGCAGCATCAAATTAACCAGTAACCAGAGATAGTAAACAGAGTAGAAAAGACAATCACACACAAGAACACCAGATATAAGGTGGAAACCCAATGTGGGTGAAAACCACCTACTGCAATTCGTCTCTATCTTTCTTTAAATTAGAAACTTTTTTTTACAATGTACTGGTGCAGTCCTTTACCAGTACGCAGGCTGCAACCTGCAGAGAGCTACAACTCTCTCTCGTTTTCCAGTTTTCCTCGAAGGGAGCTACAACCCCCTTAGCTCTTGTACTAGCCAAGATACTAGTACGTAGGTGCTGGCCTACAGAAGGCTACAACCTTCTCTTTCTTCCAGGGATCACTTTTCATCAATTTTCAAACTGGATCCATGAACACCAAACAATCATCAAGAATCAACCAATCTCCTTTTCACCAACTAGATCTGAAACAAGTAGATACTTCTCTGACAGCTGTACACAGAACACTGTACCAGAAACCACATAGCAGAACCCAAAACACAGCAGCAATAAGCAGAAACAGCTAGATCACAGCTTAAAGCACATACGCAATTTCAACAGTCTGCAACTTGCGTGTATACGCATCTGCGTATGGAACAACATGCGTATACGCGACTTTACTTCCCCTAAACTGCGTGTATATGGGCCTTCGCTTGACTGAACCTGCGTACAGATCTATAGAGGACAACACACTCTTCCAGATATTCAATCACTAATTATCAGACTTATAGATCAGACAAGCGCCACATCAAGCAGATCAAAATCATACAGAGATACTACCATTTAGGCTTAAAGATTATGACCCATGAATAGACCTTATCCTTCCTTTTGCGCTTAAGGTTCCTCCTTCCTTCAGATCCAGATCTGCGTCACCATCCAATATACCAGCTCTAGCACTTTA
>APFE030698877.1:219696-248699 GCA_000404065.3 Pinus taeda | reverse complement strand
TATACCAATATAATAATTATAATGATAATAATATATTCATTGTTTCATTCAAAATCATTCGAAAAATATTTTGAAAAAAAAATAAGGCAAGTATATCGGAAATCAAAATATAAAAGAAATGGAGAAATATATTGGATTTTACAAAGGAAAACAAAGGAACAAGTCTTAAAACATTAACGCCGGACCCGATAATATATATGCCATATTTTATAATGACGGTGGGTTCGAAACAATGTAAACCGCTTATATTACGTGTATACGACTTTGCCGATTGCGATATGGGTGGGCCGGGCTCAAAAAATATATACAATGTGTTTAAAAGTTCAGTGTGTTTATATGCATGCATGGGTTCCGCCGATCGGGATTTGCGATGACGGACCCGAAACGATATGTATTATTGTTTTATAATTGCGGTGGGTCCATAAGACAACACACACACACACACACACACACACACACACACACACACACACACACATATATATATATGAAAGCGCCAATTGCGATAAGCGATTGGGTTTCGGACCCTATAATTCATACATTATATTTTATATGACTCAGCGCGTCCGTCTTATTGTGGGTTCCAAATACTTTTACTGATATTCATATATATTATGGTTTACGCTCTTTTATATGAATTTCTGTTATAAAAGGTTATAATAAAAAGGCTGGACTTAAAGCATATATGTATTATATTTTAAATCCCCAACGGATATGCAATCATCGTATAACACATTATATATATATGACACGTCGAATGCTGGCCGGATCAAATAGAGATATATATTATGTTATATAACTCTGGCGGGTTTGCAAGACATGCAAAAAGGCAGTTTTTAAGTTATAAGGCAGTTTTCGGGCGGAGCAAAAGTGATGGATGGTTTTTAATGGAATCAACCTGATTCCACTTAGCATTTAACACGTAGCAGTCAGCTCGAGAGAGGAAACCACCCATTTTGGATAGGCATTCTTCGGGCTTATTTCTCACCCGAAAACCTTTGTAGATCATTTGATCTGAAAGGCATAGATCAACGACAGGGATGAATCAATGGGAAGTATACCTTAGGAATTGTGTTGAGCTTGTATTGGAAGCAGAAAAGCATGTTTTATTATATATTTTCTTTATATAATATATATGCATAATTTCAAATATTTTCATAGTTATTGCAACTGCGTGCATAAGTTAAGCTTTACAAGGGTTTTAAGACTTAAAGGCCTATATGTAATGCTTCTGATAGTAGAAAAGCCCTAATAAAGTTATATGGCTCTGATTTAATGTAAGTCCACAGTTGAAAGGCTCAGGGCCTAAAGAAATGCTTCCTATAGGCTTAAGACCCTCATGCCTCAAGATCGATATTTTTTTAAGGAAAGAGATTTTGGTTAACCCCCAAGATCTCTTTTCATAAAAAACTTAAGATAAACTAAAGGGACTAATATTATAAACCCAAGGAACTAATAAACCCAATGCTTTAATATTATAAACCCAAGGAATTAATGAACCGAATGGATAAATATTAAAAACCTAAGGGATTAAGAAGTGCAAGGGATTGATATTACAGATACAAGAGATTAATAAAGATGACCACGATTGATATTATAAACCCAGGTTAATGATAAACCCAAAGGATTAATACTAAAACCCCAAGGGATTATGAACCTAAGGAAATAATATCAAACCCAAGGGACTAATATTATAAACCCAACATTTGTAAACCCTAATGTAAATATTAGAAAGACTAAAATAAACATGGTTTATTTTCATGGTGAGATAATCCTTGTCACGATGTGACATTCAACCATGGTTGACGATGGTTGTCTATGATTGACAATGGTTGACCATGATAGATATTATAAACCTAAGGGAATAATAAACCCAGGGGATTGATATTATAAACCTAAAAGAATAATAAACAAAGGGATCAATATTAAAACCCCAAGGGTTTATGAACCCAAGGAAATAATATTAAATCCATGGAATTAATATTATAAACCCAACATTGTTAAACCCAAATATAAACACTACAAACACTAAAATAAACATGGTCTATTTTCATGTTGAGTCAATCTTTGTCAAAATGTGACATTCAACCAAGGGACTAATATTATAAAACCAACATTGGTAAACCCAAATATAAATACTAGAAACACTAAAATAAACATGGTTTATTTTGATGGTGAGACAATTCTTGTCACAATGCGACATTCAACCATGATTGACCATGTTTGGCTATGATTGACAATGGTTTACAATGATTGATATTGTAAACCAAACACAATAATGAACCCAAGGGATTGATATTATAAACCCAAATGAACAATAAACCCAAAGGGATTAATACTAAAACCCCAATGAACAATAAACCCAAGGGCTTAATACTAAAAGCCCAAGGGATTATGAATGCAATTGAATAATATTAATCAAAGGGCTTAATACTATAGACCCAACAACATTGAAGCATGGGACTAATATTATAAACCCAACATTGGTAAACCCAAATATAAATACTACAAACACTAAAATAAACATGGTTTATTTTGATGGTGAGACAATTCTTGTCACAATGCGACATTCAACCATGATTAACCATGTTTGGCTATGATTTTCAATGGTTTACAATGATCGATATTATAAACCAAACATAATAATGAACCCAAGGGATTGATATTATAAACCCAGATGAACAATAAACCTAAGGGATTAATACTAAAACCCTAATGAACAATAAACCCAAGGGATTAATACTAAAAGCCCAAGGGATTATAAACCCAAGGGAATAATAAACCCAAGGGATTGATATAATAAACCCAAAGGAATAATAAACCCAAGGGAGTATTATTTATTTTTATGGTGAGACAGTCGTTGCCACAATGTGACATTGAACCATAGTTGGCTATGATTGACAATGGTTTATCATGATCGATATTATAAACCTAAGGGAATAATAAACCCAAGGGATTGATATTATAAACCTAAAGGATTAATAAACAAAGGGATCAATACTAAAACCCCAAGGGTTTATAAACCCAAGGAAATAATATTAAACCCATGGGACTAATATTATAAATCCAACATTGTTAAACCCAAATATAAACACTACAAACACTAAAATAAACATGGTTTATTTTCATGGTGAGTCAATCTTTGTCAAAATGCGACATTCAACCAAGGGAATAATATTATAAAACCAACATTGGTAAACCCCAATATAAATACTACAAACACTAAAATACACATGGTTTATTTTGATGGTGAGACAATTCTTGTCACAATGCGACATTCGACCATGATTGAGCATGTTTGGCTATGATTGACAATGGTTGACAATGATTGATATTATAAACCAAACACAATAATGAACCCAAGGGATTGATATTATAAACCCAAATGAACAATAAACCCAAGGGACTAATACTAAAACCCTAATGAACAATAAACCCAAGGGATTAATACTAAAAGGCCAAGGGATTATGAACCCAATGGAATAATATTAAACCGAAGGGCCTAATACTATAGACCCAACAACATTGAAGCATGGGACTAATATTATAAACCCAACATTGGTAAACCCAAATATAAATACTACAAACACTAAAATAAACATGGTTTATTTTGATGGTGAGACAATTCTTGTCACAATGCGACATTCAATGATGATTGACCATGTTTGGCTATGATTGGCAATGGTTTACAATGATTGATATTATAAACCAAACAAAATAATGAACCCAAGGGATTGATATTATAAACCCAAATGAAAAATAAACCCTAGGGATTAATACTAAAACTCCAATGAACAACAAACCCAAGGGATTGATAGTAAAAGTCCAAGGGATTATGAACCCAATGGAATAATATTAAACTGAAGGACCTAATACTATAAACCCAACAATGGTAAACCCAAATGTAAATACTAGAAACATCAAAATAAACATTATTTAGTTTGATGGTGAGACAATCATTGTCAGAATGCAAGAATCAACCATGGTTTACCATGATCGATATTATAAACCTAAGGGAATAATAAACCCTTGGGATTAATATGAGAAACCCAAAGGAATAATAAAATGAAGCGATTAATACTAAGACCCCAAGGGATTATGAACCCAAGGGAATAATATTAAATCCAAGGGACTAATATTATAAACATTAAAATAAACATGATCGACCATCATTGATTTACATATTGAGACAATTCCTATCACAATTCCATGTTGGGCTATGGTCGACGTTATAATAAACCATGTTTGACTCGGAAATAATAAACCTAAGTGATTGATATTATAAACCCAAGGGATTAATACTAAAACCCCAAGCGATTATGAACCTAAGGCAATATTATTAAACAAAAGGGACTAATAATACAAACCCAAGGGAATAATGAACCCAAGGGATTGATATAATAAACCCAAATGAATAATAAACCCAAGGGATTAACACTAACACCTCAAGGGATTATAAACCCAAGGAATTATTAATATTAAAAAGTTTAAGAACGAAGACAACCAATAATTTGATCTTATAAACCATTGGGAATTAATAAACCCAAGGGAAAAATATTAGAAACCTGTTGTGCTATACAACAACCCTCTCTATTTCAAATTTTTTATATAATAATTTTAACAAGAAATGGGTCCCTTTTTTAATAAACTTAGCTAAAATCAATAGTTCTAAATAATAAGTCTTTTTATTTTAGGATAACTTCAATAAAAATCACATTTTTCAAAAAATCCATATGATACATGAAAATCCTTATGATGAGGTCCGATCCAATGTAAACATGAAACAAAACCTTGTCATAAGATAAACTATAAATGAAACATATCGCATCGTGCACATCCTTTGGCTAAAATATGGACTTAACGTTTCCTTAGGCATTCTCTGATGTGATAACACAATCAGAAAGCACATATCGCAAATTTCTTAAGGAAACATTCCATGGGGTGATACAACTCCGCCGATGTGACAAGCCGATCACAATCGCGCATCGGTAAGGTCCCAAAACACATAACGAATGCCCATTTGAGATCCGCCGATGCGATTCCATCATCATAAATAAAGGTGTGCTTTTCAATAAAGTGGAAATAGTACGATTAAACGAATGCTTGTGGGTTTTAAGAGCATAAATCATTAGTAAATGAGAAATAAACGATTTATTGATTTCTTAAAGATTATCCTGCCTCCTATGACAACTCACTTGTTATCGCAATCGGAGCTGTACAAAGGAAATGGCTAAAGCATAAAGTTGGGCCTATCGATCTGCGATATGCGCTTATTGCTAATCGCTGATCAGTAAAGTCATGATATTTACTTTAAAGAACTGTTATTAATATGTGCGATGAGACATATCATTATGGAATTTAATGATCATGATTGGTAGTTGCCGAAATCATTAATAAAGCAGTTATGGTTGAATCATTCGAGGATTTCATCCATGATAACATAATATATCAAATCCATATCACTTATTGCGCTTAATTTATGTTAATCTTGTGTATTGTGCATTATCTTGGAACAAATTTCTCCTCTGTTATGATCATCTGTTTCTTTTGCAGAGTAAGTTTGAATTCATCAATTCAATAGAAATGTCAAAGAAATCAAAGAAAGTAGAGTTTCCAGTCTTATCTAAAGAGGAACTAGTAAAAAAGGTTTTGGTAGCTGATACTACTTGTGTCGGCCTGGGAAAAGCTTCATGGGAAAGCATATACAATTTATTGAAAGCTAAAGATCCATAACAAATTGAAGAAGAAAAGGGAACAACTTATTCCACTGATAAATTAGAGAATACTCTTAAGGATTTGGCTAGCTCTTTTCTCCATAGAATAGCTGTCCACGCTAGAATATTACCCTACAATGAATTAGATAGATGGGTAATCGAGAGTATCAGAATAACAGACAGAGCATTTTTTACGGCTGATGGAAGGATGTTTAGGTTGTTCAGAGCAGAAGATATAAAAAAGATGTACCATTTGCCAGGACCATAGAAGCATTACAACAAGGAATTTGTCAAAGCCTTTTCTAAAGAAGATGACGTGGAATTGGATCCTATCAGGTAGTGGAGGCATTACCCAAACAAACACAAGCATGAATCATCGGGTATGTATTCCGTTGGATCCTTAGCATCTTCTTATTGCTATGCTGGTGCTATGATATGTAGACACTTTGGAGTCTCTGATTCCACTAGGTTTTCAATTGAAATGGTTCCTTTAATGGAGGCAGCGATTAATTCATATATCATGGATTGGGCAACCATTTTGTCTGATAAAATGGCCAACCATATCCTCGATTATAGAAGAAATAGGTTCGTGACTACCCGGGTAATACCCCCATTTTATATGAGTGCCTACATTATGGACACTATCTATTTCAATTCTGATTACCCCATTCTAGGTTGGAAATGGACTCCACAAGACCCAACCCCCATTCACATCTATCATAAGGAATTGTGGAAAACCCATTATAAAAACCATCTTTATAGAATTTGTTATGGTTTTTTCTTGCTTGTTGATTATCCTATATTCAATAAATCCACTCCTCTATTATCCGATGAAGCCAGTGTCAACTTAACATCAATTGGTAGTTGGTTTGGTGAAGAAAAGTTCACCTACATTAGACTTTTTGGAAGCACTATTGCTCCACATGTTCTCCCCTTATACATTCCCGATAAATTATTTGCCAAGGAAATAGCTTATCAAATAATAGAAGCAGGGATGTCTAGAAATGTAAAGGAGTCCAAAAAGCAAATGTTTCCTTCATTCCCCCTCCCATGTGGTACTTTCACACTGCATGACTTCAAACATGCAGAGAAAGAAGCAAAGAAAATAAAAGCGCTAAAGTTAGCTCTAATTCCAAAGAGGCAATATGATCCAAAAGCAATAGTCTATAACTTCACCTCTCATGTCAAAATTGCCAAGTTTGAACATGAGAAAGATGATTTTCATGATTTGTTCACCTCAGCTGAGTTATTTTCTCAAGTAAAACATCTTGCAAAAATAAAATTAGGAGTAGAGGGACTAGAAGCATTTCTAAAGTTCATAACAAAGAGGTTGCAAACTGTACCGACGAACTTATTAAATACCACCCCTATGCTGCAACATGAAGGCCAAAGTGAAGGAAAAACTACACAGAAGATTCCTAAAGAGCTCTGAAAGGCAGAGGAAAAAGCAAGGAACTAGTGAGCTCCTTGATACTGATATAAATATTGATCCAACTTTAATCAAGGAATGGGAGAAATTTGATCTACTCATAAAAACCCAAAGGACTCCCAAAACCTCACTACACCAAAACCTCCCACAACACAACAGTTTGAGGTTATTATCGTTCTGATTGAAGGGACAAACAACCTACCCAAAATGCAGAAGGATATAGAAATCATTCCCGAAAATCCCACAGAAGGTATTGTACTAAAATAGAAGAAATACCACCCCTTAATGTATTCTACAGTCCAAAGCATAGGGATGTAGTTAAAAGATAGAGGAAAAAGAGAAAAAAAAATCAAGGACCTCTTTTAACTCCTCAAGATGAAATGATGAATGTGGTATGGAAGTCAGAAGTCAATCCTTTTGAGGATTTAACTAAATTATCTCAGTATGCAGGGGCTTATACAACTGCAAAAATGGACAAAGCCTCAGAGGTCAGTCAACTAATCAGGGATAAAGATCAAAGGATCATTCAGTTTGAGATGCAATCAGCAGAAGAACATCAAAATATTAATTAACTAGAACAACAGCTAGTAGAACAAAGGTACCAAAATGAGCAACTTAAAGAACAGTTGAATATGGAGAAACAAAAAATTGATAAGCAGGCTTTCCAGAAACAATAGAAGTTGTCTCAAGAACTAAGTAGCCTTCAGATAGAGATTGAGAAAGAAAAGAATGCTAAGGATGATCAAATTGCACAAGTACAATTACAGATAGAAAAATAAAAGGGTTATCCACTTGTTACTGAATTCAAAAAAGAAGCCTTGGAGATAACCAAAGCCTTGTCCCGACAATTGAACATCCTTTGCCATAATATATCATTGGCCGACCCATTTTGCGACATTTCTGCATCATTGATTGAGAAGGCAGTTGACAGAAGATTGGAATTGGAGAAAGCAAATGAAAAAATAACAAACTTTCTCTCTTGGAAAAATTCAGAGGAAGGAATGGCTGTAAATCGGCCAAAAACACAAGAATTTCACAAAGAAATCCTATTTTTGGAATGGGAATCTCAGCTAATGAAAGTCGAAAGAGCAACTTCTAGAGGCAGAGCTACAATGAATGGTGTAACCAAATTATTAAATAACAATTTACATATGTCTAATTTGATTTTTGATTGCTCTCCAGGTAAACTCCTGAAAGCAAAGGCATTGAAACATCATTGGAGATAAGAGTTGGCAAGCAGAGAAAAACAGATCGGAGAAGTTCAAAAGTTGACATGGGATGCATTCTGGTTTCTTCTAGTCAAGCCTCATAGCCAGTGGATGGCCATGAAATGCCTGTCTAATGCAGTAAACTATGTGGTTCCTGAACTCTTCGATGCCACCTATACAACCCAAGTACATTATAGGATGAGTTAGCCTCTAGAAATCCAGCCTGCTAGCAATCTAGAGCTGCAAGCACAAAATAAGAAGCCGATTCAATGAATTAGTTAAATCGCCATCGCATTGCTATTTTTATACCAAATCCCAGATTTTCATGTCACAGTTTGAACAACTTATAGCGATTTTTGTTGATGGTGGTTTTTATTTTTATTATTTAAGACCCTTTCATGTATTTAGAAAGGGTCCTCAATTTGTATAAAATTTTGACTTGGGAAGTTGCACTACTATACTTCTAAATAATTTTTTAATCAAAAAGTGCATCAAGGTTTCACATTTTTATCAAGAAGCTTTTTCAAGACTTGCACTTTTGCATCTTCTGGAGGTTTTCTCAAATAGAAAAGTCGAATCGAAGTGTTGTTTACATTGGAAGGATTCAAATGCATGCGGTACTTCTATCACTGTTTTTGTCTTATTTCCTTATGTGAATGAACACTTCTTTAAAAATTGCTATTGTTGATATATGTATTTTTTCTCAAATAATTCTTTATCATATCATTTCTGAAGATTGAGAATTGTTATATTTCAAAGGATATATGTTAGTGATATATATATATTTTGATGAATGCGATATTTTTTTTTATAATTACTTTGTTTAATGTCTTAAACAAAGTAACCATTATATGAATGCATATTTCTATTTGATAAGTAAGCCAGATATATGATTATTTGTCTTTTAGGAATAATCAAAGATCACATTGTTTATAAATTACCCGGCTTAGATAAGAATATTTATATATTTTTGAGTCGTAGGATAAAGACATTGTCATAGATCCATTCCACATGGTTCAAATTTGCGAAGCGAATCTCATGTTCTTGAAAATGAAGAAATGGTACTTTGCTATTTCAGATGCTTATGGCAATAGTAATATTTCCTATAGAAGAGTCAGAATAGATTGGTTCGATTGTGATCTAAACCAAAACCAATGTAAGAACCACATTGCAAATTAAGAAGCTTTTTCAAGACTTACACTTTTGCATCTTCTGTAGGTTTTCTCAAATAGGAAAGTGGAATCGAAGTGTTGTTCACATCGCAAGGATTCAAATGCATGCAATACTTCTATCACTGTTTTTGTCTTATTTCCTTATGTGAATGAACACTTCTTTAAAAATTGCTATTGTTGATATATATATTTTTTCTCAAATAATTCTTTATCATATCATTTATGAAGATTCAGAATTGTTATATTTCAAAGGAAATATATATATATATATATAATATATATATATATATATATATATATATATATATAGATATATATATATATATATTATTTTGATGATGAATGCGATAATGTTTTTATAATTACTTGTTTTAATTTCTTAAACAAAGTAATCATTATTATGAATGCATCTTTCTATTTGATAAGTAAGCCATCTAGTTGCTTATTTATCTTTTAGGAATAAATCAAAGATTGCATTGTTTATAAATTACACGGATTAGATAAGAATATTTATATATTTTTGAGTTGTAGGATAAAGACATTCTCATAGATCCATTTCACATGCTTCAAATTTGCAAAGCGAATCTCATGTTCTTGAAGATGAAGTAAATGTTACCTTGTTGTTTAAGATGCTTGTGGCAATACTAATAATTCCTATAGAAGAGTTAGAATAGATTAGTTCGATTTTGATCTAAACCAAAACCAATATAAGAATCACATTGCAAACCATAAAACACTAAAACATGAATGAATGCGATAATGTTTTTATAATTTCTTTGTTTAATTTCTTAAACAAAGTAATCATTATATGAATGCATCTTTCTATTTGATAAGTAAGTCATCTATATGTTTATTTGTCTTTTAGGAATAATCAATGATTGCATTGTTTATAAATTACACGGATTAGATAAGAATATTTATATATTTTTAAGTTGTAGGATAAAGACATTCTCATAGATCCATTTCACATGCTTCAAATTTGCAAAGCGCATTTCATGTTCTTGAAGATGAAATAAATGTTACTCTGCTGTTTAAGATGCTTGTGGCAATATTAATAATTCCTATAGAAGAGTCAGAATAGATTAGTTTGATTGTGATCTAAACCAAAACCAATATAAGAACCACTTTGCAAACCATAAAGCACTAAAACATGATAAATCATGACTACATTAATAATAACACATTTATATCATTACATTGTAAACAATAAATAGAATTTAGGCCATAAATACATTGATATCAATACATGAATGTATTAATAGTATAAATCTCAAGAATATTGATATACACACCTAGAACATGAAATTCCAACAATAATATTATAAATGTAAACAATATTTTCATTTATGGATCCTGGTGAACAAAGCGAAGGGATCCACACAGAAGACCACAACAATCAGAAATGCAAGAGAAAGATTTAAAATAGTAGCACTCCCATTGGAGCAAAGCAACATAAATGAAAAAAACACTTCTAAATTGCACATATTTGATTTAAAGAAGAACATCATAATAGGACACTTTAAGACCAGAGATATACAATTTTGTACATAAAAACAACATTAGTGTTTAAAATAATCACAATTTAACCAACATTACAACCACAGAAAGAACATTGAGTCTTAACATATATTTTTTGTTTTGTCTACATCAAATAATCTAGTACAAATTGAAGTTCAAAACTATAAAGAAGGCCACAATGTTATTAGTTGTATTTCATAGTGATATGGACTTCAATCGTTCCTCTTCCTTCTTCCTAATTGTAACATATGCAATATCTTTCATCTTGGCATAACGTTGGAAAGAAAAAGGTGGTGCAATGCGTAAACCATCTATTGATTTCACTCTTGATATGACTGTGAAGGTAAGGCCTTGCTGCTCTTTATTCCTGATATCAACTGACGCTCATTCTAAAGTCAATCCTTGTGACATGTGGATTGTAAGAGCCCATGCCATCTTCAAAGGAATTTGTTTTCAATTTTCTTTGATCATTGGGGTGATAGGGACAATGTTAGATTGCTTGGATTAAATGGAACACCAACATACTTATCAAAAATAACAATTGTGAACATTGGAAGTTGAGGTGGCTTAGAGGTAGGCAGATAGAATATATCCTTAACAAAACCAAGTGCACCATTCACCAAGCTAGCTTCAACCCATAAATTACATGTCAACATAACGCGCTGACCACAACACAACAAAACTTCACGGTCAAATTGATCATCATCAACACCACTGATTTCTAAAGGCCTTGAATATTCAACAACACATTATGTAATTGGAGAATTTAATGATTTTAACATATGTCTATTATGCAAGGACACCAAATTATTTGTTGGAAACATGTGTACTGCTGCATTAAATAAATCTCTTTTCGTAGGATGCAACCTCATATCAGCCTGAGACATAAGAAATTCCCAATCTTCAACAACAAGTTCTACGTTTCTTATGTTATTGAGGAATCTACGAAAATAATATTGTTTCTCATTACTCCCTTGTTGGTGAAAGATTGTGTCAAGAGTGGCAACAATGTTGAATTTGTTCCACAAGACTTTCCCTGCTGTATTACCTGCATACAAAGGCTTATCTATGACAGGAGGCAGTTGGCCAAGGTCACCCACAAGGATGATGGATCTCCCACCAAAAGGACAACTCTTTTTCTCTGGAAATGCTTCTCGTAACTGAGCATCTATTTGCATAAACAACCTTGATCCTAGAAAGCTCATTTCATCAATCAATTTATATCTAACATGTCGCATTTCTTCTTGGAATACTGCAAGTGACTACCCCTGTAGTGGTTGCATATATTTAATTGAGATTTTTAGAGCCGAGTGTATTTTTTTTGCATGTATATTAAAAGCAGCTATTCCTATTGGCACAAGAAAAAGCAAAGGGCTTCTTCCATCACTTGACGAATTAGAAAGAGCTTCAAAAATACAATGGATAAGGAAATACTTCCCAGTGCCCGCAGTGCCTTGAATAATCATAAGAAGAACTTCACAAATTTCATATTCAACAAAGTGCCTTAACACAATCATAAAAGCAAGTTGTTGTTTTTCCAACAAAGAATCTGGAGATGCAAATGTTCTGTTTGAAAGGTCAACAACATCACCTGCTGATTTTGCATTCCTTATAAAATTAGTAGCTTCCTCTACAACATCATCAGAAATAGTTGTACTTTCCCAGTGAAAGGATATATCAAAGTCCCTTCGACCAAGGGTGTGAAGATCATAAACATTCACATCGTTTGGTGGAACCAAACAAGAGAAAATCTGTCGTTCTTGAAAATCATCTTCAACATTCATTTTGTGGTTAGAAAAATCACCATGTTATTCATCTTCAATATTGTCTATAATTGATGGGTGTCGATCAACATTCCATGCTCGATATCAAAAATTCCTCTAACTTTCAGTAACAACTTCAGCTGAAAGGCCAATTTCTACATAAATGTCACAAAATGGCTTATACAATAGTAATTCTGACCAGCAAAAGGTTTCAAATTCCTCTGAAGCCTCACCGAGAATAGAATAAAACCATGGAAAAACCTGAACAATAACATGAACATCTCTAGGCTTGCATGGATCTTGTTTACGCTTGTTATCAAAGGTCCAAGATCTTGCTATTTATATCAAAGATAGATGTTCAAGGAAAAAAAAGTATATTTTCATAATGTTTAACGAAAATATTCTCAGATGAACATTGCAAGCCATCCCTTGATATTTTCCTAAAAACCTTTCTTCCAACATTTAAGGAAACAAATTTTCAACTACAAACAACAAGAGGAAACTTAAGCAACATATGGCATGTTTCCTGTGCTCTAATGTCATGGTGAATAATCGTTTCTACAAGAAACTTTCTATATGCACATAAAGCACGATCCTCAAAGCTAATAGAATTTGAAATTCTAGTTAACATATGATGATAACTTTCAAACCTTTTTTCTACTTTCGATGCATACTTAGCAATGTATTTCAACACAGTATAGCGAGAAAGCACTGGCTAGCAATCAACATTTGCACGCCACATTGTTAGAAGGTCAATGTTATGTACATTAAGCCTGTCATCATTTCTTGCTGGCTCATATTTTTTTCTTCCTTGATCATCTATGAACAATCTTGATTCACCACAAATATGCCATGGAGCATTGTACCGACATGTTAGAATAGTGCCCTTTTTGCGGAAACAAGAATCCAAAGTACACTTTGTGTGCCTTTGGACATGGTTTAACAATTCTTCGTAATCATTATGAGGATTACAAGAGAAATCTGACCAGTATTCAACAAGCAAGGGTCATCATTGAGGCTTTGTGGAACCATTATGTTGTGACGATGTATGTCACGTGGATTCCATGCAGTTACAAATTTGTCAAAGAACATCTTTGCAAGTTGTACATCAGAACTATTTGACCAATCAAGTATTTCCATGTCAGGAGCACCTTCTAACCATAGGAAACCATGGATTTGCGTTGAACCTCTATGTTGACACTCATATATGAAATAAATGAACATATAGTTACTACAAACAATATAAATAGAATCACAATAAAAGTTGAAAAAGTATAGAAAAAAATTTCAACACAAACCTGTACCAAAAGTCTTTAGCTTTAAGATAGTTTTGGATAACGTCCTCTTGAAAAATATTGAATCTGTGGTGCATAAATGTTGCAACAATATGAGGGTACTAGATAACATTCTCAATTTTCATACGATGCTCATTTGAAAAATGAGAATGTGAATGTATGGGCATGAGGTTATGCAACTCTGGCCACTTTGTGTCAGCTGCACTCAAAGTAAAAAATAAAGATGGAAATCCTAACTGAATAATCATTTCCGTCAATTCAGATCGAAACTTAGTCCAGTATGCCCTTGTACCTCTCAGAGAATAACCAAACCGCATAAGATGCTCAACCAACTTATTATCTGGTAAATCAGATAGTTGGTGACGCAACTCCTCAACTGTTGTAGGTGAGTTATCGAGTAAATGTTTCTTTGCAAAAACTGCACAAGTTGCTTGGCTCCGATGCCACATTATCATGTTTAATAGGTAATATTGAAGCTGAGGATGGCTTCCAAATCTCTGATCATAATACCTAAGAAGATGCACTGCATACTCATGAACTTCAACACTACAAATACGTGGTTGCAACCAATCAGAATCACCAGTGGGGAAAAATGTTGGGAATTCCATATTGAACAACCCCTCTGTATTATATTCATTCACTAGAGAGGTGCCAATAGTGGGCCAATCCTTGTCTTGAACATGTGAAGAATGAAAATTATCAAGAAATGCTCTAATTTCTTCCACTTCTCTGCGTTCATTTGGTAGGCGAGCAAAAAAGGAAGAAGGATGAGAGGGTAAATGGTCAGCATGAAACTATTCATTATTAGTTGCATTGATCTTAGATTCTTCAATATGACAATCAACAAATTTAAGCCTGGAGGAGACATTTTTGGGCTTTTGGGCAGAGCATTCACTTAATCATAATCAATTACAACATCTCAATAATATTGATCACATTGGATTTTGAAAAGCAATGCATCCATCAGTCGAGATATTTTGACATAACATTCATAATATTTAGACTTAGTGCCATGTATCCTCACAATTAGAAAGTCAATATCTTCAACACATTGCGGAAGGCTTCATACAATTGTAGAAATTCTTGAGGAAAGCTAATTGTATGACCACTATACTTATATTTCCCACCTCGAGCATGTGTCACTTGCAAAATGGGATTCACACGTGCTATTAGCATTTCTTCAACTTGAGTAAGAACTCTTAAAATATGAGGTTCCTCACCAGGATCCATGTTATTATACCAACAAAAATGATGGGCTCCTCTTTCACTCTTACAACGTCTGCAAACAAGTCCTTCAGAATGCCTCACAACAAGGATTCTGGGATATGATTCTTGGAAAATGTGGCACATCTGGACAACTGACAAGCTATTTATATTTGCTTGAAACCTTTTATGCACTGCAATCATGTTTTCATCAAAATGAATATGATCTCTACTTGTCAAACCATGTTGAAAACCACTTCGATGAGTAAAATCTCTTCTAACATTTACTTCATCATGAAGAACATGAGATTCCCTTCGCGAATTTGAAGCACGTGTAATGCATCTATGAGAATGTGTTTCAAAATGTATGGTGTGCATTTCGTGAATCTAAGAGGATTTAAAGGTCTCTTTGTCATAAAAGACTTTAAAAGTTAATTTGCAACTAATTATAAACGAAGAAAAAGAAAAAGAATCAAATGCATTCAAAATTTACATTTCTGTCTTCACGTGGATGAGGGTTATGAGATGGTTGCTCTTGAATTCTAAAAATAGTGGACGAAGCATTTTTTCATGTAGTTTCTTTGCCTCTATTCAAATGAGTTGTTTCCTGTTTCAAAAAAATAAAATACGTTATAAAACTAAATGTCCAAAAAAGAAAGATTCAAAGATTGAAAATAAATCAAATACATCTACAATATTTTTACAATTTGATCTTTTGGATTCCAATTGGCCAACCTAACGAGATGAAATCATGGTTTCTCCATGAAATGTTACAAAACACAATTTCAAGGCAACTGTAAATGAGAAAATGAGAAAAATATCAAATCCACTCAACATTTACATTTGTTTGGCGATGTGGATGAATGCTATGAGATAGTTCCTCTTCACTTCTAACATCAATAGATGTAACATCTACGAAGTTAATTTCTATGCCTCTATTGGAATGACTTTTGTCCTATTCAAAGAAAATGAAAGATGCCATAAAATTCGTTGTCTAAGCAATTCTAAATTTAAAAAATGAAAAGCAAATCAAAAACACTGAAAATTTACATTAGTCTGGAATGTAGCTGAACAACCACTATTGCAGTGAAAACCAAAATATAATTGTGTTACCTCTATTGTGCCATGTGAAATGCTCTCAGGGATGACTAATTCTCTTGGTGGGACCACATTACTTTGAGAAGCGGGATTTGAAGGTCTTTTGTCTCAAGCAGCTGAATCCAAATTATCAAACAAATGGCCAAGTAAACTATCATTCAAATCATGACACAAAATTTCATTATTACCTCGACCATGGCTTATTTGCAACCTTTGGCCATCAGAACATGAAATTGGACACACGTAAGGGTTAGGGTGGAAATTTGCATGCACAATATCAATATGGCGTTCTTTCCGATTGCAAGATGTTTCCCCAATGTTATGAACATTTTCAGAAGAGCATCGAACAACAAGACTATGCTGAGGAGGAGCATATCCTGATAATTAACTATCAATAGGAAATTCTCTTTCCATTATATCGTCCATACTACGATACTTACAAGGAACTATAGAATCATTTTGAAGAGTGGATTCACTCATTTTTCTCTTATATACAGCTCTCCTATGCTCATTTATCACATCCTTATTTTGTTGATACCGCAAATGATGACTTTCATTAGACCTCTCACATGATTGTGATGATAAAGTTCGTTTTCTTGCACGCATGCTTGTGCCTTCAGAGGACATGCCTACAATGAATAATAATTATTCATTATGCAATCATAAACATGGAACATAAAAAGTGTATATCTCATTTTCTTTTTCCAACCATATAAACTAATGAAAACGTATAAGGCTTTTTCGTCATGCCTAAAAACAAAAACAAAAATTTTCAAAATGGAAAAAAAACAAATGAATTCTTCCAAATGGCTCAAACAAAAAAAGAAGTCTAAATTTCCATGTATCATATTATAATAAAGATGGAACCCATACTATTGCAACACAAGAATCTAAAATTTGGAACTATATATACTATCAAAATATAAATATAAATATTAAAATGAACATAAACATATAAAACTATTTGAGATCAATGACAAAAACCATTACAAATATAATGTATAACATAAATCATAGAAATTATAATTATACAGACAAAAAAAAAAGCGTAACATTGAGAAACATCTAAATGTAAACAAGAAAACTTTAGTGGAAACAATATTAAATATTTTACATCACAAAGATCGATACAAACATAATTTTAAAGTATTACCATAAAGACACATAGTATGTATAGAGGCAAAAATGGAAATATTTTCCACAACCAAAGAGAGTATATAAAATGGAAATATTTATAAGAACTCCTAAGAATACTAATATCCTAAGAATCCATCACCATATCTAATGGTGGAATCTCGTCAACAGAATCCATACGGGCAACAATTGCAAAAACATATCCTTACTCAATCATATCATTGCAGTCCTCTTGTGCTGGGTGCCAAAACCAAGACATATGGTGATTAGTTGAATTATCGATATCTATTGGAAAACAGATGCGAGTTACCATGTCATATAATAGGAAAGGAACTTCACTGCAGTTGCACATAAGAACCAGACCATGGACTGTTCGGAACGGAAGATAGCCAAGACATTTGCTATTTATATCTGTAGAAATTTTTTCCAACAACTTCCATCTGAAACCCCAATCATCTTCAAAGTAGTCAATTCTTCATTCAAAACACAGTTGGCAAAATTGGAAATGATCTAATTCTTCAATTGACCATACAGAAGTGAACCCATCATTAACAAGGCACATCAACTGATTCATGTATATTGCTAACGACATACGACTATGTCACTGATTGGAACAAATGAAAAACCCAACTCATTTTTTATTACGTCAAACCAGTAGATTGTATACCCATATTGAGGATAATATTCATACTCCTTGTCAAGATACAACCAAAACAATTTACTTTTATAAAACACTACATTCTTGGGGGGCGAAGTGCCACCAAATGGAACAACAACCCTTTGCCATACCCTATCAAGACTACTACAAACATAAAATTTAGATTTCATTCCGTCATATATATGTTTTAGAACAACCCAGTCATATTTTCTATTGCTTGCATTTTCCAATAATGAAAAGAACCCCAAGTCTCCAATTCGTACTGGTCCTATGTTTTTAAATGCCTTTGTAAATGGATTTGCTACAAAATGATTGTGTTTTTGGGAGCATTCTACTGGTAAGGATAAAACCACCATTGGTCCAACAACACACTCTACTCTGTATCTTGAATCTATGAATCCCAAATGAAATTGATATATGTGGCCATTATGATTAAGATATTGGGCAACAAAACAATTGTCTTCACTATTGAGGAAAAAAACGAGAAATCCAAATTGGTTCATGGAGACATTCTTGCAACGTCAAAAGAAAGAAGGGTTTTGCAAAGAATTCTTCCATTTTTTACATACAGTGCCAAACTTTATCACAACTAATAAAGGGAGCCACAACAAGACAAGTTCAAGAACTTCGAATGGAAGAGAACTCCAAATATCTGGATCCATGATGAAACAATGAAATCACCTAACAATAAGAAAAAAGGAATTTGATATCAACAAAACAATTTAATGTTGAATAAAATTAAAATTAACATAAATACATAATTTACCACACACAATTTTCCATTTTGTTGAGACTATGTTAACTGAAAACATAGTAAAGGATCACAAATCCACCATGATGATAGACACAGTGCAAATAGCCATGGAAGTTGTTGAGACAGTCACTAAGAAGGAAGGACATCTATTGAAAGATGTTAAGAAGGAAGGAACCTATACAGACGATTTAATATTGGGAGAAGGAACACTAACATAGGAGTTTTTTACAGAGGATGACCAATCTTTGAAGCTGTCAGAAGTATGGAGAAGTATCTTTCAGAAGATAAAAAACTCTGAAGTAAAGGAGGATGGAGAATGTTTGTTAAATGAGAGAAGAATGTTTTTTTTGTTTTTTGTTTTGTTTTTCTATATAATAATGCCTAAGCACCCACGGGGAATTTGAACCGATGACCTATCGCAAGGAGTGCCTTAACAGTACATGCATTCACTGTCAATCCAAAGCCCTGTGGGAAAAAGTAGTGATTTATTGTAGCAGAAAGAATTTGATAAGGCATTGATATTTGAAACTGTGACAACACAAGAAAAAGTTGTTGTGCAAGAAGGAGATGAAGTTCAGTTTGAAGAGCTGATATGTGAAGCAACAGTTGAGACTGTTGAACCTTATGATTTCAAAAGTAATAATTTGTGTATAAATGCAAGAAACGTAAGTAATGATGAAATACTTATAAAGTGTCACAAAGAAATTGCATTACTTACACTTACTTTGTAATTATGTATTGATTTATATATATGTCCAGAGATTTAATCCCAAATTGAATAAGTGTAAGCATCAAATGGTGGAAGATGAGTGAACTATATCATTCTGTGTATATATATGTGTGTGTGTGTATGTGCAAGTGAAGTGCGGCAATCAAACATAGAATACATAAAGAGTAGGATCGAGATGGGGTGTTGAATCCATTAGAAGGACCAGTTAAAGCTCAGGAGGAAGAGTGCGCGGAAAAATAACAGTAGGACGAAACCTTTAAAGAAAAGCAAAAATGAAGACTTAGCATAAATTCTAAGTAAAAGGAACAAGCAGAGGAGCAAATATTGATGCTTAGGAACTGTTAGATCTGGGAAGATCAACGACTGAGATCGAATCGGGAAGGCGAAATATCACATCGGCGGGGTCATTATACAGTTTAACTCCCCTAAGCAGAAAACCCAATTACACTAAAAAAAGGTGAAAAACATAGTCAGAACCAAGTGCTGGACTTGAAATATTATAGGGAATGGTTTATATCTCTATGGGGTCCATAAAGATATCGGATCGGCGTATGGAAGCGGAAGGAGTCTGGCATTGAGGTTCAATAATATGTGATTGCATGAGTTAATTTGAACAGTGGGATCGCAGATCGAATCGGGAAGGCGAAATATCGCATCGGCAGGCTCATTATATAGTTTAACTCCCGCAAGTGGAAAATCCAATTACACAAACAAACGGTGAAAAACACAGTAGGAATCAATTGCCAGACTTCAAATATTATAGGGAATGGTCTATATCCCTATCAGGCCTGTAAAGATATCAGATTGGCATATGGAAGTGGAAGGAGTTAGGCATTGAGCTTGAACGATATGCGATCACGCAACTTAATCTCAAGCGTCAGATCGCAGATCAGATCGATGGTTAAGATCTGATCACAAATCAGAATCAGAGGAAGCGCAGATCAGAGTGCACAATGGAAAGGGTTGGAGACCTGGAACCGATGGGCGTATAGTGGCAAATCTATAAAATATGAGATCTGCTATATATATGATTCAGAGTGGGTTTCTTGTGTAATCCATAATGCTAAAACATACGTTAATGCTCTGATATCATATATCGGAGTGGAAGGGGCGATGAAGATACATATATATACATATGACCGTGGAAGGATCGATGATCGATTGCAATGAAGTTAAACCTCGGGAAACGTGACAAGGCTGTATGGAAGGGTGGAAAGGTATGTTTATGCGGGCATTTTCCTTTGTAAATGGTTTATAAGGAAATATGCGTCGATAAGAGATTTATGTGTTAAAAACATATGTAACCAAAGTTTTTGTAAGGGGAAGCTTATATATGTGTGATTTAAGGTTTTGTAAAGGTTTTGAAGTGGTTTTAAGTCCCGATCTTTCGGGAGAAGATCAACGCCAGAGAAGCAATAAATTTTGGGAGAACATTTAAAAAGAAGACCAGAACCTTCTTTTTTCTATGGGCTAGTGATATCACGAAGATTTTATACACAATCGATTCCCTTTTTTTTCTATGGGCTAGTCATCTCATTTGAATTAAAGTGGAAAAATATCGCGGAAAGAAAAACTGTACATACCTCTAATATCGATTTCTGAACGCCTTTAAAACTTGAAAAAATAGTAAGGAATAATTGAATCACACATGAACTACACCAAATTATCAGAGACATCCACGAGAGCATGGAAACAATTAAAAATGCAATCACTGAGAAAGCATTTCTCAAATGTTGAAACCTGAAAAAATAGTAGGGAATAATTCAATTAGACATGAACTACACCAAATTGTTAAAGACAACCGTGAGACCTTGGAAACAATTAAAAGCGCAATGAGATATGCCACCTTTTTTACTAGATAGAAGCCAAGAGAAGCCAACATTCCAGTTATCCTTCAACAATTCCAACAACCTTAAGTGCTAACAAAGAAATGCATGCATCCACAGAGTGTTTGACAATAATTGAGAAAGTGTTTCTCCAATGCTGAAACCTGAAAAAAATAGTAGGGAATAATTCAATCAGACACGAACTACACCAAATTATCAGAGACAGTTGTGAGAGCTTGGAAACAATTAAAAACGCAATGATATTTGCCACCTTTTTACCTGATAGAAGTAGAAAGAAGCTAGCATTCCAGTTACCCTTTAACAATTCCAACAACCTTAAGTGCTAACAAATAAATGCATGCATCCATGGAGCGCTTAATTATAATATATGGAATGGGCCATACTATGAGGTTCAAACTTTTGTAATGTAACTAAAAACTTAAAACCCTTGGTGGAGGAGAATATGAATAGGAAAAATGTTTCATATTTTGACTGCACTTAAATGAATTAAATAAATGTTTCATCGATCGACGCCTACATACCTCATTGTCGTGGTTATTGATGATTGTCGGGTATAGATGCTTCAATTGTCATTGTAATGCATGAAATGTGTCCTTATTACTTGAATTTATGCCTATTTACCTCATTGTCATGGTTATGGATGATTGTCAGGCATAAATGCTTCAACCGTCATTATAATGGATCAAAATGTGTCCTTATGCTTCAACCATTCATACGTTTCAGAATGAAAAGAGACCACTTTCAAGGGCACTGTGAAAGACGGGTATTCGACACTATTTTTTTTATTTCATTTTTTCTTAATCCTACATACGTGGTTATCAACAAGAGGCACAATAAATTTTTAATCATGCTTTGTAAAAAATTAATTCAATTATGGTTTAAACATGTGTTCTAGACATGCAATAAAGTTACTGTTGCAAATTTCATTCATTGATTTAGTGACAACTACAAGAATATACTGACATCTTTCAATTCAGGCCATCCGATCAAAAATATTAATTAAGAAAATGATTAACTTGCCGATTCTGATGGGGGAGACACCTATCGGCGTAACAAGGACCATCAACACATATAGGGAGTGAATGTCTTTTGGTTGTCGTATCCATGGCGATAGAAGGAATCTCCCATGCTATAATGTGATGACCCCATTATGCAAATGAGCAAGTCCTTAACACAGTGCATCACATTTGTCTGGAAATGCATGGAGCATCAAAAAATTAAGCCTGTCATAGCAGTGTTTCCAACGTTAACTACCATTGTCTCGACATAGCAAAGAAGAGATGACCTTTTATGCAAAGCAATAGGAGATGTTTTTTTTCACAGGTCGCACAATCATATTTCAAACCTCCATCAAGCCATCATAAGTGCGACTTGTTTGAGATATGCAACCATGAAATACCCATCGGTCACAACCCCTCTCAAGGGTCACAGAGTCGCACTACAAGGCTTCGGACAAGCAACAGAAAGTCGCAACTAGTCATAGAGTCACTTGGAAGAGCCTTGGAAGCAAACTTAGGATGCGACTTGAAACTGGATGTGGCTAATGCGGCCTCCTTTCAATGTGCCCAATGCATGAAATGATGCAAGTGAACATGGTGAAAGGGGTAATATAGATATTACCATGACATTGCAATGCACAAAATTAATTTTGCAATGGTTGCCAAGATATTACGCCAGTAACTGTATCAAAAAGAGGCATTATTATTCATGAGGGTATAAAGGTTTGAACATAGACATAGAACGTATTAATGCTACCCAAAATTCACTCATGTTGAATATGTAATGGATGGACCAAGTAGTGTTCTTGGGAGGTTCATTTAACTGATCCAAAGGGCTCTGATGATCAAAATCACACATACAAGCACACTGAATATACACTAAAAAAACTACAAGTTGTTTTAGGTGCTATGATTGTCTATATTACAAAATAGGAAGCTAAATTCAATGTCTATCCTGTGGATGATAGTTCAGAGAAGCAACCCAAATAGTGAGAGGGTACATCTGGTAGCAGTGGAGGATGAACCTCAAGGTTAAAGGAGAATGACTGGAAACTCACAGGATTCAACAAATCCACTTGCCCTTATAACACCATATAGCATGAGAAAGAAATATTGTGACTTAGGTGGAGGAAGCTGGGGTCTTCCTCCAGAAGATTTACATATAGGGTTTCAGAAAACATGCAAACTCACTTCATATACCTGCTCAAGGTGTTGCGTTAATGGAAGGAGCAATGTCAAGCAAAAACTCAACAACTACACAACCCAAATCATGAACTCAAGAAAATTCTCTTGATAGTACAATGGCATTGACAATGAGTGCATTAGTGTTGCTAACAACGTCCTTGAGAGTAATGGATGTTGTGGATTAGAAACTAAAGGATTAATGATTCTGATGATTATAGTATGGTTGGAACATTTATCCTTCATTTTATCCTCTGGTTCCTTTATAAGACCCAATTGTTTGGTCCTTAAGATGGAGGTCTTGAAACTATTCGACATAGATTATGCAGGTTCAGTCCTTATGGAGCCACTAAGGGAGACCTTTGTATCTTTTTGCAAGTTTTGGGAATGGGAAGCGATTAAATAAGTTACTATGTCCCTTGGCTTTGTAAAGTAGTGGAGCTACATTCAACACTCATTCCATGGTGGTGCCATGAAAAAAAAATTGATTAAAGAAGCGCAGGGAGACCCGATAAAAGCCACATTCTCTAATAACATGGTGTCACAAAAGGATTATATAGGGGTCCAAATTAATGGTTTTTTTGTTAATCAATTCATTTTGTTTTAAGGTATTTATTTGTTTGTAAATGTGTGTGATACACGTCATTTTCTTGCAGGTGAAAGGAGGGGGACTTTAGCACTTGATTTGAGGCTAGGATGAGAGAGATGATTTATGTTTGAGAGCTAGAGACACTCAACTCTTGGAAGCCAAGAGAGTGGAGTTGTATTAAGGCTAGGGTTTTTCATTCGACAATGGTATGAGCAACCCATGTTCCACTATTGGGTTTTGACCAATTGCAAGATATGTACTTGAAGTTGCAACAACATTAATAATATATTCTTCATCTTTGACATTGATTCCCATGCTTATTCACGGTGGTTGTATTGGTTGTATGGTATTTTCACTGTATTTGTATGTGTGCTTTCATATACAAAATATATTATGGACTGATTCATAGTTGCTGCATGTATGTTTTTCTTCCAAGTATGTGCTTACTTATTTCTTGCCATGTTAATGATCTATTGTGAATTATTTTTCAATTAACTTCTGGCATGTTCCTGTTTATTATGTCTAATTGGATTTTATCTCACTGATCCCTCTCATGACTCTTCTTACTGATGTTGAGACTTGTTTGTACCTCTTTCTGGAATTTGTCAATCTTGGGTTGATTTTGTTTCACTATCTGGGTATTTTGTTCTTGTCCCTACTTTGACACCTTCTCTTTTGATAACCAAGAGTGGAAACATTCATGGTGGCGGTCAGGCCCACATATTGGATGCATTTCCTATCCCAAACGGTATGACGTCTAATTGGGACTTCACATCGGGGAGACCCCCTTAGTTTTTGGTGGTAAATTTCAGCCCATCAACAAATTGGCACTATAAGGAGGGCTAGAAGACAAGATGAGCCCTTGAAGCCTTCAGTTTAGTCTCATATCTGTAAATGGATCTGTCCCGAATCTCACTCCCAGGGTGATTCTCTAACTTATCCATTTGTCAATGTTCAATTCCCGATGAGCATCTCTATCACTCGTCTTAGTTAAATTTTTATGGTGAGGATGGAACATCCATAACTGAGAACATTTTTTATTTCCTTGAGTTTTGCAAATCTTACCAGATCGACGATGAATATTTTTCTTGTGTGCTCTTCTCCCCACCCTTGAAGCTTGCGTCAAGAAATGGTGCCACACGTTGCCATCAACTTCCATCCATTCATTTGAGCAGCTTATCAATAAGCTCTGATGAGATTTTCATAGGTACGATTTTCAAGATGTGTTAATAAGGATAAATGAGTTTAGGATGGAACCTGAAGAATATTTAGAGGATTTTGCTATTATATTTGTCCATATTTGTTTGGAATTTCCCGAAAGAGATGTCTACTGGGTGTATTTGAGTGTAAGTTTTCAACATTTGATTTTCGATTCTCTTCAACATCTTCAATTCGAAACCAATTTTGATTCTTATAACTATAATGATAATTTACAGATTACAAAGTGTCTAGGTTTTACCCCCAATATTGTTTTTCCTACCTCTCTATATTTGGAACAACCTCAAGCCTCCAAGGAGGAAATTACTGCTTGTGGGATTTCTCACCCTCCTCCTGATTTGTTACATAACAAAGTTTTGGTCACAAATAGTTTAGATGATGAAAAATTCTTGCAGGGAAATCAACTATCTTGTATCGCATCCAAATATCTTGTACATCCTTTTGAATTTGAATCTGAAAATTATGTTGATGCAACATCTTTCCCTATTGATGATACCTAACTCGGGTCCGTTGAACACATACCTCGTTCTATTCCTTAATTTCATTCACTAGTTGGCCATGATTCTTGTCCTGTCTTAGATAAGGTGGACTATCCTACACAACCCACAGACCATGACATGCATGCAGATCCATGGCTCCCTCTAGTTGACACTTATGCATGGGATGAGAGTTTTGGTACAATTGGTGCCCCTTCATCTAAACCATTTCACCCATTATACCCTGATTTATTTCTTGAGCCTACCACACGAGGGATTTCTACAAATCATTCAGAACTGTGTCCTATTGGTGTTGATTGCAGTAATGTACATGAGGGTCATGTTTCACAGTTTAATTATGTGAATGTTGAACCTCTTGTTTCTGACCTCTTCCATCCGCATTCTTTAACATGTGAAGAAGAAAACCTTACATATCAGCCAAGTCAAGATGGTTCTCTCATTACTCCCTCTTCACTTTCAATCCAAGAAGAGCCTTATGTGCAAGATACCCAACCTGATCAAGCTGGTGGCTTCAACGATTTTCATTATATTGAAAACACGTTCACTCACACCTAAGGTGATTATCATTTGTACCCATCTGTTGATCCTATGAAGCCACCAAAATTTGATGATTCACCTTTCAAAGGTTAAGGGACTTATTAGGAAGGTGAGGCACTTCAGCTTCTGCTGATGGTTATGTTAGGTTATCACACTCCTGATAAGACCCTTGAACCAAGTTAAATTAGGCTTTTGAAATTAGGGTTTCCGTGCACCACTCTCCTCTCAACCTCATTTTTCCGGGTGCAAGCTTATCTCGAAAAGACTCTGATTTGAGTGAGATTTCTCCAAACACATCATTCCACCCCCTGGCAGTTGATATGAATCAACCTCTATACCCTAATTTGTTTGCTGAAGGGTGTACATTAGCCAATGTCTCAAATCTTTCTGACTGTCGCCCATCTAGTATGGATCGTGAACAGGTACAAGTAGGAGATGTCGTACGATCCACTACATGTGAGGGTACCATCTTCCTAACATATCCTCTACCCGAGACTCTTCTAGTTGATTCACTTCATTCCTGGGAATCTAAAGAATTTGATTTGTTTAACTGCCAATCTATCAATATTTAGTCATCTAATCAAATCAACAAGTTATTCACTAATAATTTTCCTATCACAACTAATGATGACGATATGCATTCACCTATTAATATTATGAAACCACTGATGTTCTATGGCTTGTCATTCGATGGTTCAGAGATTTGTCAAGACAGTGAGGCACTTCAACTTCTGCTAATGGTTATGTTCGGTCCTCAAGCCCTTGACGGAATCCATGTACAACTTCAAATTAGGGTTTCCAAAATTAGGGTTTCTACGCTTGAATCCTCTGGTATCTTAGTTACACCTGGTGAAAACCCCTCTTTCCAAATTCATCAAGATGGTCATCCTCCACATCATGATACGGTTGTTAATTGGCTTGAAGGATATTTTCTGGTGGATTTCTCTGCTAGCAGGAAACATCTTGCCTCACTCACATTGGATTTAGGGTTATGCATGAATGAATGTATGTCAAGGCTGGATGATTATAGATTTCAATTTTGTGATTTTGTTTACTAGGGTTGAATTGCAGTTTGGCTTGAACGATCCTTTTTGGCACATTTTCCTGTAAGTAGACATGACCTTCTTACTGTTGTGCACGTTTCTCAGGTGAGCATTCTGGTTTTTGCACAATTCTTTTTGCAGATTCTAATCACTAACATCTTTTTTCTTGTAGGTAAAGAATTGCTGCATTGGCTGCATTAGAAGTTTGATTTAACATAACCCAACCTCCTCTCTAATTAAATTAGGATTTTATGGTTTAGACTAGTTAGGTTTTAGGTTTTGCTTATTAGTTCTCTAGTTAGGGCTTCTTTGTCAAAGTTTGATTACTATTGTTTGCTTCTAGGTCTAAGATTTAGATATGCTTTGTCATTTTTCCTTTATCATAGGAACTTAGTTGTTGCATGGCATTAGGGTTTTAAGCTTTCACTCATAGTTTTTGCATGGATTTCATGTAATTTCTTCATATGTTGCATTAGTCTTTTATTTGCAATAGGATGTTTTCTTCCTTGCATTTCACTAAGCCTTGCCAGTTGCATCACATCATGCATTCATCTTCTAGAAAATCATACACTTTCTGATGACCTAACCTTGTGTTTTCTTTATGGCACAACCCACTGCACAAGGCTTCATGAACTTGGAGGCTTCAAACCCTTGGTGTTGTACATAGATTTCTCAAACCTGTTTGCACATGCTTAAACCTTAAAAGGGGTGCTTTGACCTCTTCGCACATGTTGAAACTCTTAAAGACCTTTGCTAGTCACCTTTACCTAACATTAAAACCCTAGCCCTAATTATTGTGTGTAGTTGTGATGGTTACTCCAATAGGTAGCTTCTCTTAGAACCAATCATCAAAGTTACATCCTGGATATCTCTCATACGAGTCTAACTTATTAACAAGGAAAATAAGAAAAAATTTCTTGTGGGGAACCCTAATCAGTTTGAATAACCTATACCCATAACCTGAACCTTGTGCTCAGCGTGGTCTTGAATGTTTCAATGATTTGTTTTCATTGTTCACTTCTTAACTGGAGATGAGATTTGGAAGTGTTACGCAGTAATTTGTCACCGTTGGTCACCGTCCTTGTTACACCCCTGCTGTCACACATTGGAGGACACATTCACGGACCTGTGACCAGTGACATAACTTGAAAACACTTGCATTGAGGTCTCCTGAGTATGAAGTTCAATAACCTTGAAGACACCCTCTGAAGATTAACCTTGGAAAATTCCTTTTTCCCATTAGCGCGGGTCCACAGTGTTTTAACCCGCGCCAATGGCTCAGTCTCTACAAAGAGGGCGCGCCCATAGACGCTCTGTCCCAGAGCACGGCCCGTGCCACACAATTTGGGCATGATTTTTTGGCCAACGCATGCTAGAATTCTTTTTCCTCCGTGACTCACCCAGTTCCCTGAAGGA
>APFE030698877.1:173863-204610 GCA_000404065.3 Pinus taeda | reverse complement strand
ATACTACGGATCTTGATTATTGTGTACTCTGTCAATGGATGGCTGCGCCCATTCCGCATACATCATGTATTTGAACTATCATACTATATCTCTCTATGCAGGTTCTCGGTGGCAGTTCGATATGATCTTGTAAAGCACTTCACCTCTCTCTCTCTCTCAAGGCTCATGCTTTAGGGGGCATCTGTTATGCAGTAAGTTGTCACCGTCGGCCACCGTCCTTGTCGCACCCCCACTGTCACACATTGGAGGACACATTTACGGACCTGTGACCAGTGACATAACTTGAAAACACTTGCATTGAGGCCTCCTGAGTATGAAGTTCAATAACCCTGAAGACACCCTCTGGAGATTAACCTTGGAAAATGCCTTTTTCCCATTAGCGCGGGTCCACAGTGTATTAACCCGCGCCAATGGCTCAGTCCCTACAAAGAGGGCGCGCCCATAGACGCTCTGTACCAGAGCACGGCCCGCGCCACACAATTTGGGCATGATTTTTGGCCAGCGCATGCTAGAATGCTTTTTCCTCCATGACTCACCTCACCCAGTTCCCTGAAGGAAAAAGCCCACAAAAGCAGTCGACCGTCGGCTTTTCTATCCAAGGCAACTCAACTCAATGGCTATTATGGGACATTACCAAAACTTAGAATATGTCCACATACAATGCATATCTCCTCTCCCCCCGTCTATAAAGGCCTGTCTCCCCATAATGAACAGGCTAGTTTTTGGAGGCTAAAGCAAAGAGTGAACAAGCTAGTGAGAGAGAGATAGTATTGAGCTAAGAGCTGAAAGAGAGGTTATGCTGCCGGATTGTGGAGAGAGAAAGTGACTTTGCAAGACATGTCAGACTGACTGCCGACCCAGCTAGAGGAGATTTGCAGCGTCAAGCCTTAAGTGGTTGTAATTTCTTCTCTCTTTTCTACTTAATGATAAGCGACTGTTATTATGGTTCCATTCATGTGTTCTACTGGTAATATGTGAATTATATCTTGCTTGACTGTTATATAGCTGTACGATTTTGGGTTTTATGCTTGTTTGTGGGTTGTTCTTCATTTGTGCAGGTGTCCATGCGAGGAGCGCAAGGATAGCGACCGGCCAGAGCTAGAGGACAGGAGCGACACTTCTCCCACAGCAAACAGCGTTGGATCCCAGGTTGGTCTCCCTGATCAACTTCTAAATTGTATAGTTAGGAACTTGCATGCAGCGTGATTGATTGTTGCTAGACCCCTGTGGGGCTAGTGGGATCCACCTCTGTCCGCAGAGGGGATTTACCTCCGCAACAGGAAGCTTGGTATGAGGGAAAACCTAATCAAAATATCTATCAATTTCTATCAAATAAGAAACAACCTCTCTTGCCTGTAAAATAAGTTGGGATCCCTCATCTACCCTGGTGAAATGAATGCCCAATAATAAGTGTTAATGCAGACATGAAAGAAAATAAAAGTAAATAAAGGGTAAAATATTGAGAAATGCTTCCCGCGCAGAGAGGTAATGCAATGAATTCACCGGGGGTACTGACTAGGCTCATTGGTAATGGAGCAATGTTTATGATTTCTTGAAGTAAATCCACCGAGGTACTCTCCAGACCTGTTGGTAGTGAAGCAATACCAAAAAATTAGTTAATTTTTTTTTGAATACAATAAGCCCTCTGCCTATTTATTTGTATCATCATCAACTACTGGGATGCGTGAATTTATTTGGGTATTTACAGATTAGCATGACCTAGCTAAGACACAAAGGGAAGGCATATATGTAAAAGTCAAGGTAACACAACAAGTACCATAGCAACTATTCCATACTTCCTTGCATTTCTATCTAGACTTGAGATATTATAGGGACATAAGCAGAGATGATAGATTCTACCTCTGGTTTGTCTATTTTAACATTCTTGCCTTTTACAAGTTTTAGCAGTGCCTCTTTTATTTTTATTTGCAGGTAACTTTAGCTTTATTTATAAATTAACCGCTAAAACTGACAGTTCTACCTTTTTTAGCTTAAGCTCCTTTTTTTCTTCTCCTTTACTTACTTTTCTTCCATAGGACTAGGTCTCTACGACTGTCTACCAAGGCTTTCTGGTGCTTAGTCTATTTAATCCCTCGCGGGCCAAATTCCCTTTGTTAATCTACCACACCCGTAGTCTATTTCTACGTAAAAATACCAAGGGTTAGGACTTAGCTCGTAGCCCTTTCTATCTTGACGCGTTCCCTTGCGTCCTCTTTATTAAATGCCAGGGTCATCCCTATGGTATGACGTGTCTTGTGGGGTGCTCCCGACCTCAATTTTATTTGTTGATGCTCTGCCAACATGTTATTTGATGACTTGTCTCGGCTCTTGCTACTTGACGCCATTCGCTTGCACACTTTTGACAATTTTCCAAGATCCAACCAATGGGATGATGTCACTTTGATGTCATCCTCACCACGTGTTGACCAATGATTGGTGACATGCATCACCCAAAAATGCCAAACATGTATGTCATGTGTCCACCACATCATGCTGATGTCATCATCCCAAGTCGTCTCTTGAGGGCCATTGATATACTACCAAGTGTGTTGTCGAAGAGGAGAGAGAAAGGGTCCTCAAGACCTAGGTTTTCAACCAATTTTTTTAATAAAAAAAACCACCAGATTCAAAAACTCATGCCTTGACACCTGTTGTAGCAGCTACAATGACGCTCCAAAATTTTTCCTTAGCCTGTTTTGGAGCCTCCCTACCAACCTTCACAGTAGCTTGCCTTGCTTCATCATGTCCTCAAGCTTCAGTGTCTTTCTTGCTTGAAGGCAACCTATCGATCACAATTTGATTTTTTCCCTTCATAGACTGCTTACTCAGACTTGGTCCAGCTGTAGGCTGAGCAACTTCCCAGTGAAATTTGTACATTTCTAGAGGGTAACTGGCCTTCCCTCCTTGAATTGTGAAATTCCCTCTGATAGCTTGCTGGGCTCTAGGATTGTGCAATCCTACCAGCCAACCCTCCCAATAGGATTTGCCCAATTTTTCCCATCAACAGGCTGTTCAGCGTAGGATTTGTGCAAATCTGGGTAGCAGTTCGCTACTCAGCCCAGAAATTGTGCAAATCTCTTGGGCAACCAGCCCAGCTCCCAGCCAGAAATGTGTATTTTTCTTCAACAGTCAAGCAGTCTCTTGCATGTGCAGCTGAGTTGACTGGTTTCCTCCAGGACTGAGCAAAACATACTTGCATGCATGGGTTGCTTCTCCCAAGGCAGTATGCAAAGGCATACCTTGTTTTAGGGATCTATTTTTAGCAGTTGAAAGTTACATGCAAGGAACAATTTAGGGACCTCCCTCCAAGTGTTGCTTCCCCTAGATTTGTGGCATGCACGTCACAACCTTGATGTTATCAAAACTCATCAGCCAGATGCTGCAGAGCTCATTCTTCACATCAACATTGTAGCTCTGATATCCCACATTACATCTAGGAGTAGTCAACACATTCAGCTCAACTGTTTTGGGGTAAGCTCGCTTCCCATGCCGTGTGCTACATTTCTATTGATTTTTGGGTTTTCACTTGTATGAGTATTGTTTGCTCGATTTCTTTGAACACTTGCTATTGTTTACATGTATACTAGCTTGTCTTAGCTCTGTTTCAATTTTTTTTGCTATCTCACTACTGTCACATGCATGAAACTATTTTGCATGGATGTTGGCCCAACCGTGAATGACCTCACCAACATGCATGTTTATATGTTTGAAAAATCCTCCATTCATGTTTTGCATGCAATGTTTATCACTTCTGATATCACTTAGTGTTGCCATGCATTTCATCAACTTACTTGCTTTCAGTTGCTCGTCGGTGAGTCGGGCCAACCTTGGCCATCTCTCTGCCTTCACCAAGGTTGCATTGCGCAATTTGGAGAAGGAAGGCTCACCTTCCTCTCTAGATTTACACATTCTAGCCCAAAACTAGCCTCCTGGATTGAATTACTCATTTTTGGAGATTAGTGGCTGATTGGCCTAGAAATTTGTGCAAATTTTTCCTTGAGCCAATAGTCTGTCCTAGATGGAACAGTGCATTATGCAATCCCAATGGCCAACTCACCAAATGGATTGCGCATTTTGTAGTTACAGTAGTTAGTTAGTCTCCCAGCAGGCCGGACTATGCCTTGTGCAGTCTTGGCAGTCAGTCTCCTGACCTCCCAGCCAAAATTGTGCAACTGTCATGATCATTCACCTAGGTATGTTACAAGTTAGTTCTCATGTTCGTTTTGGTTTTCTACTGATAGACTACTCGCTATGAGTGTTTCCATGTCTCCAAGAATCACAGGTGTTCATATGCCTCTTAGCAGTACAGGTATAATGTTTTCCAAGAGAGCAGAGAGGAAGACACCATTTAGAGCACACTTGGGGATGCAGTCGATCAAGTTTCCATGGGCTTACCTACTCATGAAGACATCAAGTTGTTTGTGGACAAGGACATCAAGCAACAACATCACAGGGAGCAACATCATGAAAAATAGTTGAAGGCAGCACATCGAATGCAACAAACACAACAAATGAAGCAAACACAATTAATGCAAGAGGAAGGTTGTTGACAACATAGAGGTAGAGAAAAGATGCAAGATGAAGCAAATCCACTGATAATGAAAGCAACTTTGGAGACTCAGGATATGAAGTGACGTTGTGACATGAAGATCGCAAAAAGGTAGAAGATGGAACAAAGAAGGAGTTGCATGTGCAGAAGTAGCAACTCAGTAAAAATATGAAGTTGCATAAATAGTCCAATGAGTTGCAACAGGAACAGGAACAACAATGGGCACAACATGCACTCACAGATGAAACTGCACCAGTACAAGTTAAGGATCCATCCTAGCAGCTAAAACAAAAGAAACATGGTGAGCAGTGTTTTTGATCGCATGCAAAGGATCTAGTAGCATGCATGTCGTTGAGCACACGCATGCAATCCAACCCATTCAACACACTCACCAAGGCGAAGACAAGGAGCATGTCCAACTAGGGATGAACATGCACTTCGGAAAGTTGATGCGCATGACCACCAACACAAACTTGAAGATCAACACGGACACTATGCATCAATGTGTTTCCGATTCAACCATACCCAAGAAGACCATGCACATGTTAGAAGACGAGTTGGATGAAGGGGCCAAACCAATGCACCGATTGCAATAGAGGCAAGAGTTCGCTTCAACAATATGTCACCATGAGGTGCATGCACACCATCATGGAAAACCAAGCTTGGCATTAGCTCACCAGCTTCACCATCACAAGCATGTCAAAGAGTTGGTCTCATCATAGCGGACCAAGTGTAGTGATGTCTTGCAAGGCTTGCTCAAACCATGTTGCCTCACATGAGTACATGTGCATTATAATGTTGAGTCATTTCAAGTGTTAGTCAAGTGTCAACAGTTGGATGTAACAATCATAGAGTATGTGAAGAGTCATGAGGGTAGTTGAGCTATCACAAAGGGGAATGTCAAGGATCACTCCACCCTTTGCTATAAATAGTCCCTCATAACTCATTGTAAAGGCTTTTGGTCAGCTAAGAATCTACTAAGCCTATCTTGAAGAAGGCCTGGACAATATTGTAATGAGCCTTGGATTATCCATTGCATGGAGCTAGTATATCTCTTTGGAGGAGCAGGCATATGTGGCTAGCAGGTTTACATGGTGTGTTGTATGATTGTGACCTACACTTCTTTATATAATAAAAGCCAACATATTTTCGTGCATATGTTGCTATTGTAGTTGGACTGTTCCGGTTGCTTTAATGATATATGTTGTTTAACTTACGTACTTGTATATGAACTGATTTGTGTGCAATTATATGAATCTTGTTGTTAATGTGCTGCATATGTTGTTAATGATGTCACTGTCCGTGTTGACTGCTTTGCCAGACACCAAACAAACCTTTGTATGAACCTTTTTATATCAACTGTCACACTCGTCTTTGACTGATCCATCAGTGTTGTTCATGTTCTTACCTTATATGTTGTGACTGCCACATCCATGTCAATTGCTCTATTGGAATCTATGCATGTCATTTGTGTTGTATGTTCCTAGCTTAGTTGGGACTGTTCCCTTTCAACCTGGAACTCACCTTCACCTTACCCCCCTTTGAAGTGTTGTAACCTCTCATACTCATTCCTTGAATCACTACATCAGTCACACCCTTGCTACTGACAGATTTATCTTACTTGCCTCTGTACGACATCACGGTCAAGGCATTACCTTATGACTCATTGCTAGGATCCCTACACCGAACAGTCTGAGGTCTAGTTGGGACTTCTTACCGGGGAGATACCCTTGAAGAAAATATAACTATAGGTTAACCCGATAATGCAATATAAATCAAAGTAGAATACTATAACCTACTTCTACTATGAATATGCAGAAGCTTAAATATCGAGCTGAACAATATAACCATAAGAAGAAGAATCAATGCACAATACACATGAAAATACTTTGGGGAAGCCTCAGGTAAACCCCCACTATCTGTATTATCATACAAGGTGGAAATAGATAGGAATTATACAAAGCTTTAACTCTCACAACTAGCCATCTCTCAATACAATCCTAACAGATGCTCATAGGCAATCAAAGCTTCTTTCAAACCTTCCTCTCTGCCCTCCAAGCTCCTATTTCCTTGCGTTGTTCCTTTGGGATGATTCTCCTTCAACCAAGTGGAAAACTCATTCACCCAGTGGATGATCATCTGATCTCACACATTGTCAGAACTACACAATCCTCAAGGAATGATTCCTTCTGCATGCATGAGTTTTCTTGATAGGAAAACACATGCAACTGCTAGTACACTATCCTTGAGTTTAATCTCAACTGGCTCTTTCTCAGAATAGACATGCATGAGTTTCTAATGAGGGAATCTTCAGTTAATTGGAGTATACTAGTTGAGTGCATGCATGCATCAACTGACTGTTAACTCACCTTTAGTTCCTCAAATAGTTTGGAACTAATTTAACTAGACTTAACTCAGTAAACTGAGTTAACTAATTACAACTCAAATATAACTCAATCTTATCTCCTTAATTTAAGGTTTATCTCCTTAATTTAAGGGATAACTCTTGCATGCCTTCAGAAAGACTTCTAACTAGAATTTATCAAACTAATTAAGTCAAAATAATTTAATTAATTATTTCCAAGTAGCTGTTAAGACTAAATTTGATTTTAATTACAATTTAATTCAAGGAAAATTAAATTGGAATATTCTTGTTGCCAAATTTCAATAGGTCTGATGACAAGCAGTGTCCTCTCATCCAGTTTTGAACCTTTTCATATCTTTCATGGAAACTTGCATTCTTCTTCCCTCGAGGTGTTTTTGAAATCGTGAAGGTATCTCCATCTCGGGAGGCTTTTCAATCTCTTGTCCACTCACACGTATGATGGGGAAGGGGAAGTGGCTTGGCCTGAGCACTTATTGATGAACAAGCCAACCTGCTTCTTGCATTCACACTTAGCGAATCCTCATTTCATTGGGTGCTCAGCCTACCATTTAACCCATGCACTCATGTGAGCACTTCTATGATCTTATTGAAGACATGTTCCATCATTTTGATCTAGAGCATCTTGACTGTAAACTGTTACAGTAACAAAGGGCTTCGCATGATCCGTTATTGATTTTTGGCAACGCTTCCGTGAATTATAGTTTCAAGCTTTGAAGAGCCAGAAGAATTTCGCTTATCTTTGGGACCGGTTCGAGTATTGTCTTAAGAAATCTTCTTGTCCTAAGAGAAATATTGATGTCACACATCATTCAATCTTATTCATTTATGGAACTATGTAATGCCACGTGGGAGTAGGAATTGTCTCAATGGACTGTCCGCCTCCCTTTCATTCAATAGTTCCACCATCACCTAGTGATGTTGAGGATCATGATCGCACATCTGTTCATTCTCCACACCCTCCCAATGCACTCCACTTAATTTTCACGTAGAGTCGGTTGTGAGTCCTTCGAGTTCCCATATGCATTGTTTTCTTTGACCTCCGTATTCACACCCAGGTGTTCCTCCGGATGATGTTGTCTTGTGTTCATCCATTCCGAATTCTTCACTTGTTGTGAATGAGGAACAACCCACTGACAGCATTGGTGTTCCACAACAAACATGCGCTATCATTCATGAAGAGTATGAGTGAGAGATTGAACATCAAAACTCAGTGAAGGATGACTCCCTTTTGTTTGAGCTCCCTCTATTCCTCCCTAGCTTCTTTGGTGAACCTGCCATCCGTGATTTTGTATGTGTGTCTTCATCTACGGATTCACCCATTGTTGATCATTCGTAGGACTCACCGAATGCTAGTCCATCATTCGACAACAAAGAGGATAAGTTATTCATTAAAGATTCATTGGATCCTTCATCTTTATTTTCTGAAAACATAGAGGATGAGTTCATTCACTTTTCATCTACTCCTCTGTTTGATTCCTCTGATCATGAGGATGCTGAAGAATTCATTGATTTTTCTGATCGTGGTAGTCGTGATTCATTTTCTTCCATTTTTTATCACGATCATGAATCTACTTAGTTGATCTTTCAAAGCCACTAGTTTATGATGATCTACTTGATGACGAAGTTGAGACACCTAAGACTATCAAGGCACTTCAACCCAAGCTGATGGTTATGTCAAACCCTTTCTATCTTGGGGTTAGTCTCACTTCTGATCATGAAACTATTCAACCACCCAAGGCTCCTCATCACTCGTTTGTATGCATCGAAGATCCACTTCACACATAGATCACACTTCCTCCACTCGAAATGCACGATCCCATTGCTCATGCATTGTAGGAGTCTTATATTGCAAGCACTTGCACGCGACTCAAGCTATCTTTATTTATTTCGTTTGCTTTCATGTCACAGTCAAGAGTGTGCTTGTGCTTCAAAGTTGCAGGTGGTGTCACACAACACCATGATAAGTCCGCGGACTATCCATCATGCACATGCACTCACTTATGTCCCATGGACACTTTGAAACACAAAGTGTGGTTGTCTTCACTGTTATATATTTCTTGTATGCTGGTCCACACAACTGTGTTACTCGCAGACCAATCCTTCACCCACATGGGTCTACCAATGCACTGGTGGCTGCATTGGAAGTATCACTTCACGTGATTAGGCCCATGCACCATTAGTGTAGGAGTAGAAGTAGTATTTTCTTTTAGTTGTTTTCTTGCATGCTTGTTTGCTTACATGCTTTATTTGCTTGTTTATTTTCTTGCTTGTTTGTTTACTTTCTTCACTTTAATTTTTTCTTCTTCTCTTGCTTTACTTTGTTGATTGTTAGTTCGTTCGCTTGTTTCGTTCGTAGGTTAGTTTGCATGAAACCATGTGTGACTCATAAAATGAGTTGGGTAAAGTATAAGAGGGCTTGTAAAACTATCACTACATGGTTATCTGTCATCCTGCCTCTGTATGATGAGCTTGTTACTTTTAGTCCATGATACATTGAAGGAAAATATGTACTGTTTGAAGGGAACCTTGGTGAAAAGACAATGCTTATGCGCTAGCTAGTGTCACCTTATCTAGTTGGTTTTTTTTGGGTTAACCCTTGTCAGCTCAGTCAAGTAGAGTACGGTGAGGGGGAAAACCTTAACAAGAATGTTAGAGATACAATAAACTACTTCTCTGTTGGAACAACCTCTTCTGCTCTCAATAAGTTGGGATCCCTCTTCCGCCTCTGAAATGAATAAGTGCTATGCACAGTGAAAAATGAAAGAAATGAAAAGTAATTTTTTTTCAAATGATAAATGAATAAGGCGAAAGAAGAAAAAGGCTTCCTGCGTAGGGAGGTGATGCAAGTAACTCTGCCGGGGTACTGAACAAGCTCATTGGCAGTGGAGCCATGGTTGTGTTCCTTTGTTACTCCATTGGGGTACTGTCCAGGCCTGCTGGCAATGGAGCAACACTAGAGATGAAACTTAGACTCTGAAAACTATACTTCTTGTGCACTTATATATCCCTCAACCCCAATCAAAACAACTATGTTGCATCAGCTTGGAATGTGTGTCAATCCACCAAGAGTCTCGCAGATGCTACATCTTACAATTAAGCTAGTGTGAAGCCAAGATGAGCTGGGAGTTGAACAATACTTCTGGAGGTGTTAGACTTGCTTTTCATGAACAAGGTCCACTTAGAGCGCTGAAGGTCTAACAGTGTGTCGGCAAGTGTTGTAGTGGCAACAACCACCCTCCAAAATTTTTCCTTAGCCTATTTTGGAGCTTCCCTACCAACCTTCACAACAGCTTCCCTTGCTTCGTCAAGTCCTCAAGCTTCGATGTATTTCTTGCTTAAAGCCAACCTATCGATCACAGTTTAATCTTTTCCCTTCACAGGTTGCTCACCTGGACTTGGTCCAACTGCAGGTTAAGCAGCTTCCCAGTGAAATTTGTGCATTTCTGGAGGGAAACCTGCCTTCCCTCCAGGATTTGTGCAATTGCCTCTGACAACCTACTCGGCTCTACGATTGAAAAATCCTGCCAACCAACCCTCCTAGTAGGATTTGCACAATTTTTCCCATGAATAGGCTGTTCAACCCAGGATTTGTGCAAATACGGGTAGCAGTTAGTTGCTCAGCCCAAAAATTGCTCAAATCTCCTAGGTAGTCAGCCCAGCTCCCAACCAGAAATGCACATTTTTCTCCAGCATTCAAGCAGTCTCTTGCATGTGTAGCTGAGTTGACCGGTTCCCTCCAGGACTGAGCAAAACAAACTTGCATGCATGGGATGCTTCTTCCAAGTCAATATGCAAAGGAATCCCTTGTTTCAAGGATCTATGTTTAGTAGTCGGAAGTTACATGTAAGGAATAGTTCAAAAACCTCCCTCCAAGTGTCGTTTCCCTTATATTTGTTGCATGCACGCCGCAACCTCGATGTTATCAAAACTCATCAACCGGAAACTACAGAGCTCATTTCTCATATCAACCTTGTAGCTCTGACATCCCACATCACATCTAGGAGTAGTTGGTACATTCAACTCAACTATTTTGGGGTATGCTCGCTTCCCATGCCTTGTGCTGCATTTCTGTCGCTTTTTTGGTTTTTGCTCGTATGAGTACTATTTTCTCGATTTATTTAAATTCTTGATGTCATTTACATGTATACTAGCTTCTCCTAGCTTTGTTTCAATTTTTGTTGCTATCTCACTTCTATCGCATGCATGAAACTGTTTTGCACGGACGTTCGCCCAACCAGCGAACGACCTCACCCACATGCATGTTGATCTATTTTCTTAATCCTCCATTCATGTTTTGCATGCACTGTGTATCACTTCTTCTATCACTTAGTGTTGCCATGCATTTCATCGACTTACTTTCTTTCAGTTTCCCGTTGGCGAGTTGGGCTAACCTTGGCCTGATCTCCGCCTTCACCAAGGCTACATTACGCAATTAGGAGAAGAAAGGCTCACCTTCCTCTCCAGATTTGTGCATTCTGGTCCAACACTAGCCTCCTGGACTGAATTGCACATTTATGGAGGTCAGTGGCTGCTTGGCCCAAAAATTTGCGCAAATCTATCCCTTGGCCAATATTTTGTCCCAGTTGGAATCACACATTGCGCAATCCTAGTAGCCGAATACCCAACTGGATTGTGCATTTTGCAGTTCCAATAGTAAGTCAGTCTCTCAGCAGCCCGAATTGTGCCTTTTGTAGTGTTGGTAGCCAATCTCTCGACCTCCTAGCCGAAGTTGCACAACCTTCATTATCATTCACCCAAGTATGTTGCAAGTTAGTTCTCATGTTCATTTTTGTTTCGACTGATAGACTACTTTATATGAGTGTTTCCATGTCTCTAGATATCACAGGTGTTCATATGCCTCTTAGCAGTATAGGTACAATGTATTCCAAGAGAGTAGAGATGAAGACACCATTGAGAGCACGCTTGGGGATATAGTTGATCAAGTGTCCATGAGCTTACCTACTCAAGAAGACATCAAGTTGTTCATGGACAAGGACATCAAGCAACAACATCACAACATGCAACATCTTGAACAAAAACTGAAGGAAGCATACTGAATGTAGAAAACGCAGTAAATGAAGTGAACACAGTGAATGCAATATGAAGGTTGTTAACAACATAGAGGCTGAGAAAAGTTGCAATATCAAGAATATCCACTGATAATGAAAGCAACTTTGGAGACTCGGGCTATGAAGTGACGGTGTGACATGAAGATCGTGTGAAGGAAGAAGATGGAATAAAGAAGGAGTTGCATGTGATGAAGCAAAAACTCAGGAAAAACATGAAGCTACATAGATAGTCCAATGAGTTGCAGCAGGGACAAAAACAACAATGGGCGCAACATGCATTCACGGATGAAACTGTGCCAGTACAAGTTAAGGATCCATCCCAGCAACTGACACATAGCAAACATGGTGATAAATTTTGTTGATCACATGCAAAGGATCCAACAACATGCTTATCATTGAGCTCATGCATGCAATCCAACCCCTTCAACACACTCACCAAGGCGAAGGCAAGAAGCAATTCCAACTGGGGTTGAACATGCACTTTAGAAAATTGATGCGCATGACGACCAACACAAACTTGAAGCTCAACACAGTCACTATGCATCAATGTTTTTCTGGTTCAACCATAACCAAGGATACCATGCACATGTTAGCAGATGAGTTGGATGAAGGGGCCGAACAAATGCACTGGTTGCAATGGAGGCAAGAGTTCTCTTCAACACAATGTCGCCATGAGGTGCATGCACACCATCACGGACAACCAAGCTTGGCATCAACTCACCAGCTTCACCATCACAAGCATGTCAAAGAGTTGATCTCATCACAACGGACCGAGTGTCAGTGATGTCTTACAAGGCTTTCTCTTGCCATGTTGCATCACATGAGTACATGTGCATTGTAATGTTGAGTCATGTCAAGTGTAAGTCAAGGGTCAATAGTTGGATGTAACAGTCTTCGAGTAGGTGAAGAGTCATGAGGTTAGTTGAACTGTCACAAAGGGGAATGTCAAGGGTCACCCCACCCTTTGCTATAAATAGTCCCTCATAACTCATTGTAATGGATTTTGGTAAGCCAAACTTCTACTAAGACTATCTTGAAGAAGGCTTGGACAGTATTGTAACGCGCCTTGGCCTCTCCATTGCACAGAGCTGGTATATCTCTTTGGAGGAGCAGGCAGATGTGGTTGTAATGTTCGACTGATGGGGCTAGCAGGTTTACATGATGTATTGTATGATTGTGACTTACACTTCTTTATTTAATAAAAGCCAACACATTTTCATGCATATGTTGTTATTGTAGTTGGATTGCTTCAGTTGCCTTAATGATATATGTTATTTAACTTACGCACTTGTATATGAACTGATTTGTATGCAATTATATGAATCTTGTTGTTAATGTGTCGCATATGTTGTTAATGCTGTCACCGTCCATGTCAACTGGTCTGTCGGACACCAGGAAAACCTTTCTCTAAACCTTATTATATCAACTGTCACACTTGTCTCGGACTGATCTATGAGTGTTGTTCATGTTATCTTACCTTATATGTTATGACTGCTGCATCCATGTCGACTGCTCTGCCAGAAGTTGTGCATATCCTTTGTCTTGTATGTTCCTAGCCATGTTGTGACTGATCCCTTTCAACCTGGAACTCACCTTCACCTTCCTCCCCCTTTGAAGTGTTGGAACCTCTCATACTCATTCCTTGACTCACTACATCGGTCACACCCTTGCTACTGACATAGTTATCTTACTTTCCTCTGTGTGACATTGCAATCAAGGCATTACTTTACGACCCACTATTGGGACTCCTACATAAAATGGTCTGAGGTATAGTTGGGACTTCTTACCAGGGAGATCCCCTTGACATGTTGGCAGGTCCAGATCCCCTTGCGTCCTCTTTACTAAAATCCAGGGTCATCCCTATGGGATGACGTGTCTTGTGGGGTTCTCCTGACCTCAATTTTATTGTGAATTCTCTGCCAACATGTCATGTGCTGACTTGTCCCAGCTCTTTTTGCTTGATGCCATTCTATTGCACACTTTTAGCACCTTGCCAAGCTCTAACCAATGGGATGATGTCACTCTGATGTCATCCTCACCATGCATTGATCAATGATTCATGACATGCATCACCCAAAAATGGGCCTTTTGGGGTGCCTGAAAATGCCAAAAATGTATGCCACGTGTCCACCATGTTATGCTGATGTCATCATCCCAAGTTGTCTATTGAGGGCCATTGATATACTACAAAGTGTGCTGTCGAAGAGGAGAGAGAAAGGGTCTTCGAGACCTTGGTTTTGGAACCAATTTATTTAATAAAAAAAAACACCAAATTAAAAAACTCTTGACACCACTCCGATGAGGTTTGCGGTTTTTGGAGGAGAGGTCCCGAGGTGGATCTCTACCATTGATCTATGAGATCAGTGGTATGGAAAACCATCTCCCATGGCCTCTAAGCCTGACAAGGTTATCATCTAAAGGCGCATTAGAATGTTTCCATGTAGCCTAACACCTATCTTCCGACACTTAACCTTGTGCTCACCAAACAATCTCTCGGGCTCATACCTTTCTGGGATTTCCCTTATTGGGTTGAGATTTCATAGTGGGGACCTCCTGCTTGATACCTCATTGGTTGGCACTATGTTGCCATGTCTCGGTGCCCTGTCTCGACACCCTGTCTCCCGACACTTTCACTTTTTAAGGCTTAAGGCATCGTCGGGGCTATACCATTGGGCTACCTCTACCGGGATGGCAACATATGCTAGGGTCATCCTGCTCCATTCAACTTGATGTTAATACTTTTGTGCCATAACCATACTGTGATGTACTACCATTGGGGCAACTTCACTAGGTTGGATCTACCAACGCCAAATATAATTCCCCTCACTGCTGCGTTGTTCATCCATGTCAGCCCAATCCTCTATTTGTCAGCTCTGCTATGCTTTACCACTGGGTTTGACACTTGTGACATCTTTGGATATGCACCAAAATGTCATCCACCCACCTTTTAACTCTTCTATATTTGACTTAAGGCCACCAAACTTTGACTGACTCTATCTTTTGAACCAAGAGGCCAATTTCAGACTTCCACATATCACTAAAAATCTATTTCAGATCTCTTTCCATCTGAATGGGTTTGACCTATTTTTGAGGTAACATTCCACACCAAATATGGCTCCAAATCTTAACATAATTATTGCTACCATGATGATCCATAATGGTCCTTAAGGCTGCTTCCTGAGACCTTATTTGTTACCTGTTCCATTTGTTGCATCAATGGACATCATGCTGACATCATCTTGTTTCCATCAATGACAACATATTTCAACAATATCCCCTTTGGCATTTATGGAAACACCAAGATAAAAAAATATCCTCATCAAGGATAATTATTTCTTTTGAGTGTTGCTCCCCCTAAGATGCAACTCTCTTTTTATTATTTTCTTGATCATTATTATCTCTCCCTCTTTATTTTGTTTGATCACCATGTATCTCTCCTTTTATTGGTTTTGTTTGGCTACTATTTGTCCCCTTTTATATGAATGGAAAAGACACCAATGTTCTCCCCCTATCACCATGCTCTTTCTGTTAATAATCATGCTTTTCCATATGGATCCTGTGGACTTGGAAGCTTAAATTTAATATGTTGAAGGTAAAACTGCTGGTTTTCGTCTTCTTAAAGGAAGAGCTAGTGAGGGGAGGCAAGAGGAATACCTCCCAATATTTTCCTCAAATGATAAAATTGTTCTCTAGGAAGTAGCTTGGAAAAAATATCAACAACTTGTTCTATTGTAGGAACATACTCCAACTTCACAATATGAGCTACAACTTTCTCTCTTAAGAAGTGACACTTGATTAGAATATGCTTTGTCTTGGAGTGAAAATCTAGATTCTCGGGCATGCTTATGGCACTTGTGTTGTCATAAATGATGAGGATCGACTGATCATAAAAAAATTGTACATCATGCAAGGTTTGCTTCATCCACAGTGGTTGAGTGCAACAAGGATCTGCTACAATATATTTTTCTTCAACTGTAGATATGGAAATGGAAGCTTGCTTCTTGCTCAACCATGAGACTAGATAGTATCCAAGAAAGAAAGCACCACCACTTGTGTTGTTTCGATCATCTACATCACCTGCCCAATCAACATTAGTATAAACAAAGAATGAAAAATATTTACCTCTAGGGTACCATAGTTCGTAGTCCATTGTTTCTATGAGATATCTAAGAATCCTCTTGGCCGCTAGTAGATGGCTTTTCCTGGGATCTACTTGAAATTTTCCAACTATAGAAATGACTTTCATGATGTCTGGTCTTGATGTTGTCAAATATAATAGGCTTCAAGTGATGGATCTATATAAGGTCTGGTCCACTATTGGAGATTCATCCATATTGCTAAGCTTGCAACCTATCACCATTGGAGTGCTCACTAAGCAGCATTCTTCCATGCCAAATTTCTTCAACACTTCTTTGAGATACTGGCTTTGAGAGATATAAATTCCTTTGGTGTTTGCACAATCTATAAGCTAAGGAAGTAGGAAATCTCTCCAAGCGTGGACATCTCAAACTTAGCCTTCATATCGGCTGCAAATTCATTGGTCAACAAATCTGAATCATTGGCAAAGATGATTTCATCAACATATACAACCACAACTATAAGCTTGCCATCCTTTTCTTTTACATATAAATTGCTATAAACTGCACCTTTTTTATTCCATACTTGAGAAAGTAGTTTTATAGCTTGGAATACCAAGCCCTGTGAGCTTGCTTGAGACCATACAAGGCCTTATTGAGTTTGCAAACATAATCTCATTTCTCTGTTAGTTGAAAATCTTTTGGTTGCTCTATGTACACTTCCTCCTATAGTTCTCCATTGAGAAAAGAAATTTTGATAGATTTTGAATTTATTAAAGTACAAAAATGCCAAAAACATTCTTATTGCTTCTAATCTAGCAACATGTGCAAAAGTTTCATCAAAATCCTAACCTTCTATTTGAGCATAGGCTTTGCATACCAATCTAGCCTTGCTTCTTACCACTTCTCCACGATCATTTAATTTATTCCTAAAAATCCAATTTGTGCCAATAAGATTCTTACTAGCAGGTCTTGGAACAAGTTTCCAAGTCTGTTTTTTCTCTATTTGACCCAGTTTTTCATTCATTTCTTTTAATCAATGTTGGTATTTATTGGCTTGTACAACATCTTTTGGTTCCTGCATGGACAACCGGGCAACATGTGCTTGCACTGGGGTATTTATCAACTTCCTTCTTGTCTAAATACCAATATTTAATTCACCAAAAATTTGATCATCTGGGTGGTGTTTTTGTACATACCTTGGGGAGTATTTTTCTTGAGAACTAAAGGTTCTTAATCATATTCTTTTGCAGGTGATTCACCATAATCATCACTAATTCTGATTGGTTTATCAACATTGATTTTTACTAGCTATTTCTCTTCATGATCAACACATTCATCCACCTTTGCATCAAAGCAATCAATGATCCTCTTGGTATTTTTATTATATCACTTGCAAGCTTTTCTTTTGTGTGAATATCCCAGAAAGTGCCTTCATCTTCTCTTGCATTAAATTTTCCAAGTTTCTCATCATTTCTCTTGATGTAGCATTTGCTACCAAAAACTCTGAAGTGTTTGACTGTTGCAGGTCTTCTATTCCACAACTCATACGGATTTTGGTCACTGTTTGGTCTAAACTGGGATCTATTGAGAATAAATACTACTGTGTGAACATTCTTTGCCCAAAACCTATGCTGAACATTCTTTTCGTTCATCATGGCTCTACATAATTACTGTACTAATTTGTTTGCTCTTTCTAATACACGATTTTGTTGGGGAGTCTCTATTATTGCAAACTTCTTTTTGATTCCATCCCTTTTACATAATTAATCAAATTATTTTGAAGTGAACTCACCTCCATTATCTAACCTTATGATTTTGATTTTGTAGTCAGTTTCATTCTCAGTCATATTTGAACTCTTTAAACTTCTCAAAAGCTTCATATTTCTCTCTGAGGAAGGAAACCCACATCATCTTGCTGAAATCATCAATTATTAACATAAAATATAATTTACTTGTGGTTGACTGCATTCTAGATGGTCCACACAAATCCATTTGCACCGACTGTAATGGATTTAATGATGAGTTCTCTTTTGCCTTGAATGGAACTTGAGATTTCTTTCCCATTTGGAAAGACTTACAAATTGTCTTCTCTAGTTTTGAAAGTTTGGGAAAATCCTTTACAACGTTCTTCTTTCTTAGATTGACTATCTGATAAAAGTTTAAATGTCCAAGTCCTTTATGCCATAACCAACTCTGATCAATATTTGACAAGAAGCACCTCTCTACCTTCTCTTTGAGTACATAGACACTATTGTTTGCTATTACAACTTCAACAACTATCTAATCTATGCATGTCGACTTGATTTGGCTTTAAAGATCACATCATAGCCTTGATCACACATATGAGATACACTAAGAAGGTTATGCTCCAACATATCAACATATAAAACATTTTTGGCTTTACCTTTTCCATTTGATAGATTGACCACTCCTTTTGTAATTATCTTGCCTGGGGAATTGTTGCCAAAAGTCGCATTACCTTTGTCAACTGGTTTCCATGTATAAAACATGATTTTGTCTCCTAACAGGTTTTTGGAACAACCACTATCCACATACCAATGGCTCCCACCATTCTTAGAATAGAAATCAATATCACATTGCTACAAATTCTACTTTTCTTTTGGATCTTGGGGTTTTTTTTTTCAATTTTCTCAATTATTGGCTCTATCGTTTTCTCCTTAACCCTCCAATTGACTGCTATATGCCCACAAATTTGAGATTTAAAACATTGCACCTAATATTTTAGAGGAGAAAAATAATTATTATACATGGGTATGCTTTTCCTTTGCTAAAACCTTCTTTTGGATCTGAGCTACTTGTAAGAAATATTGACTCTGCAATTTGCTGTTCTGTGACCATAATTCGTGCATGTGAAATAGTACCTTGGGAAAATATGACTCTCCTTGGAAGGTTGTCTTCTGCACTGGACTAAATTCTATGCAGTTCGATTTTCTTGGCCAACATTCTTCTTTTACTACTGTTAATTTTTCTTTGGTTGTGCAATCTTCTTTTGCTGCTGTGCGATAGCTTCTTTTGCTGGAACAAAGGTAATTTCTTTTTTACTTTTTAATTCATCTACTATGCTGGACTCAACTTCAAAGCCAAGGCCACTAGGATCTAAGGAGACTCACTTTGATTTCAATATCTCATTTAAATCCTCAATCCCTTTACTAAATTTATGATTGAAACTCATCATCATTTTAGTCTTCTCTAGTTCCTTTCTCAACAACACAATTTCTCCTTCCAGCCTCTCACATTCTTGAACCTTTCCATTTAGCTGTTGGTTCAGGGATTATTTAATCTTCTTCTTCTCTTTGCAAGAGAAATGGCTCAACAAAATCAATGTTTTATTTTATCAAAGTCTCCTTTTGTGACTTATTTTTCTTCCTTAGCCTTTCTATTTCATCGAGAGCTCTTACAGGTTCACCTTCAAGGTCTACTTCTCCTTCTTCATCATCATAATTAATAGCCTCAACCTGCATATTTTCTATGGCCATGAACATAAATTATTTATGGATTTCATCATCTTTGTCCTCATCTGAGGATTGGCCAGGTTCACTTTCCAAGGATCTCTCTAATTGAACATAGAAACCTCTCTTCTTAGCCTTCTTTTTGTCGTTTTGAACTTTCTTAATTTTTTCTTTAGGATCACAATCTTCTTATTTTTTGGACACTTTGATGCATAATGACTAAACTTTTCCATAATTAAAACATTTAAAGGGTAGCATACCTTTATACTTACCTTATCCTTGCTTGAGCTTCCTCACAAAATTGGATTCTTATTCATCTGATTCACAACATGGGTCATTACGATCATCTTTGCACTTCTTTTCTACTTTGAAGGCTGATTCTTTGGCTACAAACTTTCCTTTAGAAATCCTCATCTCATAGGTAGTAAGTATACCTAGCAGTTGATCTAAATTGAGAGTGATCATATTGGTAATTTATTTAATGGATGACACCTTGGCATTAAACCTTTCAGGAAGAGATATTAACACTTTTTGAACTACCATAGCATCATTTAGTTGCTCATCAAGCCACTTATGATGTCCACAACTTCATCAACTCTTAAAAATACTTTGCAATATATTCATCATCATGCATGCTTAAAGACTCAAATTTCATCCTATAACATTAGAGTTTAGCTTTCTTTACCTTGTTGTCTCCTCCATAGAAACTCCTCATCTTGTCCCAGATAGCCTGGTAGATGTGTAGTCCATTACTTTTTCAAGCTCTGATTTAGGTAGGCCAACAAGAAAGGCATTGATTTCTTTAGAATTGCATGTGAATTCCATATTCTAATCCTTGGTAACCAACGTTGGAGGATTTTTATATTCTTCTTCCACAACGTCCCACACATCAACTCCAAGTGATTGAATGTAAGTCTTCATCCTTAATTTCCAAAACACATAGTTTGTTCCATTGAATATAGGTGCTCTGCTGGTAAATCCTCCTTCTTGGTTTTCCATAGTTGTTGATATTTCTCTAGCTGTTAAACTGGTATGAGGTAATACTACTTTGATACCAATTGTTGGAAACCAAGACAATACTAAAGGGGCAGGGGGTGAATCAATATTGTGAGAATTTTTACCAATTTATACTTTCTTTCACTTTGTGAAATTATATTGGGACACAATTAAATACTTCAACAATTAATTGAAATAATCATGACAAGAAATAATATCAACAATCAATGGAAGACACAAAGAGAAAATAATTTTTCAAAACTTCTCTTTAATTCATTCATAGGGCAAGATACTGTTAGAAAATTATATATTATAGAGCAACGGAACACGTAAAATATATTGCAGAAATACAAACACATAAAACACATAAAACACATAAAACAAGAGAGACACAAATATATGTGGTTCACCCAATTTGGGTTACGTCTGTGGAGAAACAACTAGTCCTTACTTTTATATTATCCAGCAAACTGAAGAGATACAACCTACAACAGATCTGTTGTAATTCTCTCTTCTCTCTCTTCTCTCTCACACAATCTCCTCTATATTTATCACTCAGAATACCGATCTACATAGATGCAATACAATTGCCTCATATATAGCAAGGGGTTGCCTTCTAGGGAAAAAAAACCCCAAATTAAACATAACTTCTACTGTTAGATCTTTGCCTAATGAATGGATTAGATTGACTACAAAATTACAACATTTTACAAGGCAATTTTATATCTATTTTTAGCTTTAGGGGAGTTTCCCTCGATCCCCCCACCAAGGGCGGGGCTCCCAAAGGTCGCAACCGCCCCCCTTGGAACCCCTCGCAGCATAAACATCACGGGTGGCGTTGCGCCACATTATGAACTGGTGTCCAATGCAGTGATACCTTTGAATAAAGAAGATAATCAAGATACACACCCAAAAATCTCCCACTTGGAGACTGATTATAGCAACTCCACTACTTCTTGATTTGTTGGACAATGACTCCACTTTGGACCTGGCTGTTTCTCATCTTCTTCATCATACTTGAAGACCAATTGAAACTAAGCAGAATCTCAGTTTCTCCCTGGTTACAACTTTTGTTAACGTATTTGCAGGATTCTGGCTAGTGTGTATCTTTTCCAGCTTCAACTGTCCATCTTCCAATGCTAACCATATGAGATGATACTTGAGCTATATATGTTTTTCCTTGGAATGAAATGCATAGTTCTTTGCAAGATGTATGGCACTTTGGCTATCACTGTATAACCTACCCAGCTCCTACTTCTTATCCAATTCATCCAGAAACCTTTGTAACCAAATCATTTCTTTACTATCCTCTGTAGCTACAACATACTTTGCTTTCGTTGTTGAGAGTGCAACAACACTTTGTAGTTTTGAAACTCAATTGATAACTATTCCACCTACAATAAACACATACCCTGTTTTGCTCCACTTGTTATCTCTATCACCCGCCATATCTGCATCAACATATCCTTGTAGAGCGTATTTGAACCACCAAGGCATAATGCTTGATTTGTGGTACCTCTCAAATACCTGAGAATCCACTTCACTGCCATCCAATGTTCTTTTCCTAGATTGTTCATGTACCTGCTTACAACTCCCACTGCATGTGCAATATTAGGCCTTGTGCAGATCATTGCATACATTAAGCTTCCAACCAATGATGCATATGGAATTTTAGACATATAATCCATTTCTTCCTGAGTCATAGGACACATTTCTTTAGTTTGAAATGGCTAGCCAAATGTATACTAACTGGTTTTGCATTTTGCATATTAAACCTTTCCAACACCTTTTGTACGTACTCATTTTGAGACAATGTTAATTTGTGATTCTTCCTATCTCTAGTTATTCTCATACCAAGGATTTGTTTTGTAGCACCTAAATCCTTCATTGCAAATGAGTTTTCCAATTTTCTTTTGAGCACATTTATTTCCAACATGTTAGAACCTGCAACAAGCATGCCATCTACATATAATAACAATATAATATAGCTGCCATCATTTTTCCTTTTGAGATAAACACAATGATCAGAGTGACATCTAGTATGACCTTGTTCAGAAATAAACTTGTCAAATTTTAGATACCACTGCCTTGGAGCCCCCCCTAGACCCCCCCTGCAATGTAAATATTACAGGTTGCATTGTTGCCACATTATGAACTAGGGTCCAATGGAGTGATACCTCTGAATAAATAAGATAATCAGGCTCCACACCCAACAGCTACAACTTCCTGTTACAATTATTTGGCTACAACCAGCAGGAAGCTACAATTCCCTGATTTATCAACTACAATTGAATGGAGCTACAACCCCAAATATTTTCCATCACCCACTGGAAGGAGCACTATCCCTGATCTTGCAAGCTACAACTTGCTTAACAATCAATGGTTCATTTGTTATCCATTTTCATACTAGAAACAATGAATGACTTCTCCGCTTTAAAAACAAATAAATTCCTCAATCACCAACACCTTTAGAAATCTCTGATCACTGAGAAACAATAGAAACAATCTAACTTGACCACACTAGATCTCATATCTCTTCTTTGAAAAAATTGTTTATTCTGCTTGCTCGAGCTCGCTTATAAATAATTTGGCTTGATACTTTTGGCTTCTCTTTTTATTTTCTTTGATTGTTGCATGCATCCTAATTTTTGCATTTGGCTTGTTCATCTTAGCTTTCTATATGTCCTCTACATGTTCTTTGAACTTGAGCATCCTTTTTTTTAGGCTGAACTGAGTTTATTTTCCTATTTTAGCATTATGGCCTTTTACAGGTTTTAACATTGCCTCTTCCATTTTTATCTACAGGTAACTTTGGGTTTACTACTAAATTAACTTCCAAAACTGACAACTCCACCATTTTGAGCTTAATCCCCTTTTTATTTGCTCCTTTACTTGATTTTTTTCCATAGGACCAAGTCTCTACGACTGTTGGCCAAGGCTTTCAGGTGCTTAGCCTATTTACGCCCTTCATGGAACAAATTCCCTTTGTTAATCTACCGTGCCCTTGGTCAATTTATACGTGAATATACTAAGGGTCAGGGCTTAGCTTGTAGCCCTCTTTATTAATTTTTGGGGTCATCCTTACAGGATGATGTGTCCTATGGGGTCCTCGTGACCTGAATTTTATTTGCTGTCACTTTTCCAACATGTCATTTGATGACTTGTATCAGCTCTTACTACCCAACGCCATTTTCTTGCGCACTTTTAACAAACCACCGAGCGCCAACCAGCGAGATGACACCACTTTGACGCATCTGCACGACATATCGACCAATGATTGGTGATAGGAGTCACCCATAAATGGTCCTTTTAGGTGCTAAAAAATGCCAAAAGTGGATGCCACATGTCCACCACATCATGTTGACATCATCATCCCACATCGTCTCCTGAGGGCCAATTATATACTGCCAATTGTGATGTCAGAGAGGAGAGAGAAAGGGTCCTTGAGACCTTGGTTTTGCAACCAATTTCTTTAACAAAAAGAAACCACTGGATTCAAAAACTCATGCCTCGACACCACTCCAATGAGGTTCATGGTTTTGGGAGGAGAGGTCTCGAGGTGGATCTTCGTTGTTGATATACGTGATCAACGGTATGGGAAATCATCTTCTGTCACCTCCAAACCTGAAGAGACTGCTGCCTAAAGGCCGTTAGAACAATTCCTATCTCCCAATGCTTAACCTTATGCTCCCTAAACAATATTTCAGGCTCATACCTTTCCGGGCTCGCCCTCAGTAGGTTGAGATGTCGTAGTGGGAACCTCCCACTTGAATCCTCAATGGTTGACTCTCTTCTACTTTGTCTCGATGCCCTGTCTCTCGATGATTTCACTTTGTAATCCTTAAGGCTTTGATGGGGCTATAAGTCTAGGATACATCCGCTGGGATGGCAACATATGTTGGTGTCATCTAACTCCATTCATCTCAATGCTAAGACTTGTGAGGCATAACTATACTGACTAGGCAACTTCATTAGGTTGGCTCCACTAATGCCTAATAGAAATGCTTCTCGCTACTACAATGTCTATCCATGTCAGTTGATTCTCTATTTTTCAACTCCGCTATGCTTTTTTCATTGGGTTTGGCACTTGTGCCATCTTTGGATATGCTCCAAAATCTCATCCAACCACCTTTTAACTATGCTATCTTTGACTTAGGATCACCAAACTTTGATTGGCTCTATCTTTTGAACCAGGAGGCCATTTTTAGACTTCCACATATGCCTAGAAAACGATTTTATAGATATTTACATTTGAATGGGGTTGACCTATGTTTGAGGTGATGTTCCACACAAAAAATGGCTCCAAATATTAACAAAAATACTGCCACCATGTTGATCCATACTACACCTTATAGATGATTCTTGATACCTTATTTGACACCTGTGCCACATGTTTCATTAATGGATACCATGTTGACATCATCTTGTTTCCATCAATGAAAACATATTTGATGGGCCTCTAAATTAGACATAAATTAAGGTCCATGCCTCTGAATTAAACATAAATTAAGGCCCATCTAACTATCCTTCATCACATACCTCTCTTTTTGCATTAGATAATGTATTTTTAAGTTTAATATATTCATTAGGAAGGTTTATGAATAATTGCATATTTGTGCCTAATATTATTTATTTTTACGGAATATTATGAGAATATTGGGCAGATTATGAAGATTTGGAGGAAAGATAATTTAAGGACTTGCTCCCTACTATAGGAGGATCAATACTAAATAATAAAAAACAAGATATTATGGAATTATGGCACAGATTATGGAACTCCAGTGATTGAGAAAATCTAGGAATGTGTTCCTTGCCATTTAATGCAGATTCCTAGGATTGGGAATGAGATCCACTAATCAAGGAATTTTGGTGGGAAAACTTCCTCGTTTCATGGAGAATGATTCCTAATCATTCGAGTCGAATTTTCCTCTAGGGATATATTTTTATCAGTCTTCTTGTGGAGAGAACTCGTATTTTTGCAACTCCATTGTATTTTCTTGCAGGGATGTAATTGTATTGATGAAAATAATGAAGATTGGTGTCATGTTCAACTTGTAAATCTTGTTCTCCTCCATAGGAATCTGATTTTCCTTAGGCTTGGCTATCTGAGGATCCTCAAAGCCCTTTTGTATCATTTGTTTTTATTCTTTTCACGTCTTATTCACGTGCATATCTTGTTCTTGTTTCTTTCTAATTTCTGCATTTACTATTAATGCTTTCTTGTTGTAGGTTTGGGTTAAATGGTTGATGTAAGTTATTTTGAAAGATAAAAAGCATCATTTCATCCTTGTAAAATATTTGGAAGGTCATAGTAATCATTGAGTTACTTGGATTAGTTTTCTTATTCCGAAATCTAGATTTCTAGAACTCCTTTGTAGCAAAGAACAATAAATTTCTGCTATTTTTTAGAGCATTCTAATGAGCTTCAATCAAGTTGATTCAACTTGCATTAGATCACAAAAAAATATATTTAATAAAAATTTTACCCATTGCATTTGCACTTGTTACTAGCTTACTAGTTCTCGAATTTCTAGATTTTAGACTAGTAATTTTCCGTTGTTTAATAAATCTTTCCCATGTATAGATGAATTTGTGGATAGATGTAGACAGTAATGTGTGTTGTTGTAGGATCTTCTACATTGAAGGGAGACCTCATCTCATTCGCCTCATCCAAGCCTTATCCACCCATGTTGCCAAAATCCACTAAAATCTCAATATGAATTCTTGTTTTATAAGCGAAAATTGCGATTTCCATTGAGCAAATCCACCCATCTTGAAGCCCTTGCTTGAGTTCTAGGTAGTTTCCACCACATCCATGCCTTATTATTCAATTATCCACCTTTCCCAAGCTTCATTCCACATTCTAGACCACTTCCTAAGCTTTCAACCTATTCTTCTAAATAAAACATGGGATCCTGTAGGAACTAGTACATCCTGTAGACATCCTGTAGGAAATCTTGTAGCAACCTATTTTGAGCCCAAATTGAGAAAAATAATCATTTAAGCTAGGATTAGGCCTCTACTTGACCTCCAAGCCATCAAAACCATTTTACCCTCTTCCTCCACACCTGTCTCCCCTGTCAAAAAGCAAGGAAAGATTAGTATTTGCATTTATAAAATGAAAAGATAAACAAAATAGTTGTTCTTATTTCTTAATTAGCACATGCATGTAGAAGTTAATACTCGCTCGATCAGATTCCATGCTCTATTAGTTTAAATCATCACATGTGATAAATAGGGTCGAGTTAGGTTTCTTTTACATTTAGTTAGTGATCTTTATGCAATTAGAGTATGTTTCTTTCATTGTACTTTATTTCTTGCAATAAGTTAGGGTTTCCATTTCGAGTATTTCATTTTCTACAATTAGTTTAGGATTTGATTTCAGTACATGCACTCCCTTACATCATGACAATAAAGGAAGGAGACATTGTATGCTGCACATATAGCGTTGATACCTCTTAAGTTTGTCCGAACCCGAGGTTGATAATTAAATTTAGTAGCTTTAAGAGTTGTAGCATTCTTGTTGCAATACTGAGGCTCATCATTTTTTGGTGTCGTTGCCAAGGAGGTGTCAAAGTATGCATTGTTTTCTTCCCTAGTTGATTCATTTCTTTTTGCATTTTTGCAAAAAAAAATTGTATTAGGCATATTTCATTTCAAAAATAGAAAAATGCATTGCATTAGTGTTTTCATTCAATCATAAAGCAAAAAAAATATCCAACACCAACCCACCCCCCCCATTTGATCATGTGGTGCAATAAAAGCCACATCACCATTAACTTTTGCAGGAAGAAGAAGAAGATGAAAAATAATCTAGAAGAAATAGATGGAGATGATGATAATGAGGAAGATCCTTTCAGATTTCCCATTCAAGATACTGATGGTAGTGTGCACATGAAGAACATCCATCCATATTTTCTTCCAAAATTTCATGGTTTAAGGTTAGAGGATCTGGAAACCTTTCTCTTTGAATTTGAAATTGTTTTTAGATCTTATGGTTACTTATTAAAAACTCAAAAATTGAGATTGTTTCCGGCAACATTGAAGGATAGAGCTCTGTTGTGTTATTCAACAACCCCCCATTTGTTACTAGTAGTCAATATTACATTAATAAATGGGGACCCTTTAAAAAATATTTCCAAAAATAAGTTTAGCATTTAGGCATTTTCTTTATTAATTTTGGAATAAAACAAGATATCAATCAAACCCTTTTCAAAAAGAACTAGTAAATGCTTGCCTTTCTCACATATCGCATGATTAAGCATGATTGAAAGCCTTGCTAACCCACCAAATCTAGCGAAAAGCAATCAAAGAAGGGATTCATGCTAAAACGCTTTGAAACTACTAAGTTTCATATATAAACTAGGTCCTTAGGTATTTCTCATCAAAACTAAGTCTCGCATTGCATATTGCTATTCATAGGAGGCACGCCTTAATAAGTTACCTAAAAAACAAGTGAAATGTGAAATTGCGGTCACATCATTTCCCTAACCATATCACATTTCGAGCATTTAAAAGTGAAATGAAAACTTACCGAAATTGTGAAATGCGATCATGACCAGGACCCACTCCCAACATACATTACAAATTTTTTTTTAGGTCTGCTGCTTAGTAAAAGGGTCTTTACATATAAAACCTAACAAATGAGCTATGTCTTAGAAATAATAACCAGCAGCTCGCATCTCACATATCACATCTCGTAGAAACATAAGAGATGATAAGAGAAGAAAAAAGGCATAATGTGATAATGCAATTTGCGATATTGCTTTGCAAATCGAAAAATCGACATTGTCGCAATTCAAAGGCTCGCCACCCTAGAATCTTTCTTCTCGACTTAAGATGCAGACATTTATGAGCATTAAAGCTAAGAGATAACAAAACATTAGTGGGAATTTAGTGAAGGTTAATGGCATTTATGTGTGAAAATCCATTCAACGTAATATGATATCTTCTTACTTGAGTTCAAATAAAACTCCTTTTTATCACCTTTACAAGTTGTCTATATTATTCCAGTTCATATTCATTATTATCTTTGTATATCCGATAGCTGCTATTTTTCTCCACTTTCAAGAAAAATCCACAGAACAAATCTTTGGGAATGATGGTGAAGAAAGGCAAGGCAGTTGCGTTAGGGAAATCAGAAATGACTCCTCTATTTTTGGATACTACATGTAGCAGAGATGGAGGAACCTCTACATGGGAAACCATGTATAATATATTAGAAGAAGAGGAACCAAGACTTCTGGAAACAAAGATCACATTTGACAGTCGTGATTCCTCAGATGCCTCCATTTTTGAGACGACATGCTCATTTTTGCATCGCATAGCTGTGTGCCCAAAGATATTCCCTTATACATATATGGTATTTGGGTTATTGATGAGGCCAATATCTCAGATAGAGAATTCAGGACCAGAAGCCAATAGGTTATGGAATCTTTTTCGCCGAACCACCTACAGCTTATGTAACTCCTACCAAAGCTGCAAGTCTTCTACAACAGATAGTTCATTGAGAAGTTTTCCAAAGAGAATGAGGACCCAGCAGATCGCACTTGGACCTGGTCAAATAATGAGGGAAAAATAAAAAAGGACAAAAACAATACGTACTCTATTGCGTCTATTTCTCCCCCTAATAGTTTTGCAACAACCATGCTATGTTGGATGTTTGGCAAGCCCGATAGCACTAAATTTTCCCAAGAATGGTTGCCATTAATAGATGCAGCCGTAAATGAACCCATAATGAATTGGTCCCAAATTTTGTCTGATAATTTAGCAAATGAAATAATCGATTATAGGAGGAAAAGGAGTGTCTCAACGAGGGTTTACCCTCCATTTTTTATGAGTGCCTATGTGATGGATGAAATTTGTTTTGGTTCAAAATTTCCTGTCATGGGATGGAAATGGATTGTCCAAGATCCACTTCCCATTCATATATACCATAAAGACATGTTAGAATCTCAGTTTCACCCATATTTTTACAAAATTTGTCATGGAGTCATGCTCGCTATCCACAAATACGTTCACAAATGAGACACCCTTAGGTTTTCCAAGGAAGTTGAGGTAGATATCCTCTCGGTGGCTAGATGGTTTGCAAAGGAAAAATTCACGTATATCAGGGTATTTGGCAGCATTACCTCGCCACATGTCCTCCTGTACTATGTTCCAGACAAATTGATGGCCAGAGAGATATCCTATCAAACAACTAGTGAGGGTGGGTTGAGAAAAGCATTAAATGAATCAAAAAAGGCCATTTGGCCTACATTCCCTTTGCAGTGTGGAGCATTTGCACTACATGCTGTGGGGCATGTATTTAAAGAAGAAGAGATCATGTTATCTCTACAATTACCTAATTTCCCAAGATGGTAATATGACCCATTTGGCACTGCCAAAGACTTTACTACCATGGTAAAAGTGAAGGTATTCAGTCATGAAAAAGATGCATTTGATGACATATTTTTACATAAAGAGACATTCACATAAGTGAAGCACATGGCATCACTACTTTTTGACCCACGAGAGCTTGAGGCCTTTCATGAATACAGAGAAAGGAGACTATTAAAGGTCCCATTGGACCAATTGCGGATTGAACCAATAAGGGAGCCAACTCCCAACATAAGTCTAGAAGGGAGCTCTAAAGAAAAGTCTACTAGGGAGTCAAAGCACTCAAAACAACAATCACAGAATAAGAGAAGCAAAAGTAAGGAGTCGGAAAAAGATATAGCCCATAAAAGCATGTTAATGTGTCTCATTATATGGCAAAAGCAAAAAAGTACTGAAATGAAAAAAGATATATATATATATAATATATATTATATATATATATATATATAATATTATATATATATATATATATAAATATATATATATATATATATATATATAAAAATATCAATTAAATGAGTTGAGTTTCATACTTGTTAATTATAAAAAGTAAATGCTAAATTTGTAACAAAGCTAACTAACAATAAATTTTGGTAAAAGCTATAGTGAACCTATTTAATGGGTTCAAAAAATATAAATAATGTTATAAAAAGTAAATACTAAATTTGTAAATAAGTCAACTGATAGTAAATATTGGTAAAACTATGGTTAATCACTCACAAAATACAAATAACTTTTTTCAATATGCAGGTTTAAATATGTAAAGTTAAATGAAATGCTAAAACTATTTAAAAATACATATAAAAATAGAATTAGAATT
>APFE030698877.1:148385-173684 GCA_000404065.3 Pinus taeda | reverse complement strand
AAAAAAATTGATTTTATAAACTTGAAAGGGGAGTTTCTTGGGTTGTCGTTTTATATATACAAAAAAGATTATCATTTTTACTAGTATTTTAATAATAATTAAAAAATATGCTTACTTTTTATTTTTAAATTTGTTTAGCAATCTTTAGAATGTTTACAACACATCTCTTGAACAAATTGGAATTAAAAAACATAAATCAATAGAGAAATGGGGGGTTGCAGTTTTTTCACTACTTAAAAATTTATGTAAAATATTAATGAATATCTTTAATTTAGAAGATGAATAAATTAGATAAAAAATATATATTAAATTTTAGAAAAAAATAGGACATGAAATTGAATTTAAATTGACATGTTTTTTCTTCTTTTAGCACCACCTAATTCTTGATGATTTTGTAAATTTAAGAGTAAACATTCCAAATCCATTTTTTTTTATAAAACTTCTTTGCCAGAAAAAAGGAAAAAGTGATACACATTAACATGTTTTTACACCCAGTCTACAGAAAAGACAGTTGAGCAAACTTTAGCTAAAAAATAGGCTGAAATTCATTCCACCTCCACCTTGACAATAAAACCCTTGGTGATTGATTTAAACGAAGAATGGGAGCACTTTAATAAAAAGCTCCATGCAGAGGAACAAACACCAAAGCTACAGACTCCACAACACATAACAACTCAAGAAATTGCAGTAGATAAAACTGTAAATATTTAAGAGGTAGAGCACATTCCTATCACTCTTACCTCTGAAATTATTTTGAGGATTGAGGAGATTCCTCATTTAGATCTACTCTGTAGCCCTACCCACAAAGTCGTTGTTAAAAGACAAAGTAAGAAGAGGAAGTTGGATGCTACAGATGCTACTATTCCCGATAATGAACCGATGGATATTGTCTGGAAAGACTCACCCATCCGAGAAACTTACTAAACTGTCACAGTTTGCAGAAGCCTATGCTACAACAACTAACGATAAAGAAACAAAGGTGCAAATGTTGCTCAAGGAAAGGGAAAATAAAATTTTGTTGTTAGAACAACATTTACAACAAGAAAAACCTAACTAGCAAGCAGAATCGTAGTTAACTAAGCTCCAACAAGAATTCAAGCAGATGAATATAAAACATCAAGCAAGCTTAGCAGAGAAGCAAGTGTAGATACAAGGAATAGCTGATATGCATAAATATGATCCAAAAATTGATTAGTTTATTACTGAAGTGCTTAGCCTTAACTCCCAGCTGATGCACCAAAAGGATCTATAATGCCAGAAGATCTCACAATGAAATTCCTATTGCGAGACAAGTGATAGGTTGATGAGTCAAGTCATTGAGATGAGACTTGAATATGATGAGATCTTGAAAGGAGTTTCCAACTTCATTACCTGGTAGGATTTAGAAGATGGGAGAAAGACAACTTGCCTAAACTGGAGGAATCACATAAGGAAATTTTATTTGCACACTGGGATTCTAGGCTTAGATAGGTAGAAAAGGCAACAACAGACACAACAATAGCAACAAATAGTGTTATCGAGAACATCAATGAAAATTTACATAGCACCAACCTGGTAGAATGTCAAACAACTCGAACAATAGTGGAGGTAGGCAATAGAGGAAAAAGGTGAAGTAATTAGGTAAATGATCAGTTTAAACTGGGAGGCATATAGATGACATTTAGTTAAACCTCATAGCCAGTGGATGCCCTGCTATGTCTAACCACTTCCACAAAGAAAATGGTGCCAGCACTGACCAATGCCGTGTTCACTAGGCATTTGAAATCTGAAATCGACTTACGAACACAGCTTAAGATCATGATGAACATCTCTGATCTTAAGGATCAAACACAAAGGAGTTAGTCGTCATGTTCATTTCTATTTTTGTTTTATTTTGCATAATTTGAGGAAGGTTGTTTAAACCTCCTCAACTATTTATGTAATAATCTATTTTTAGTTTTATAGTTTAGTATTTAAACCCTTCTCATGCATTTAGATATGGGTCCAAATTTTTTATCAGAAACAATCTTCAAAACATTAAATTCTATCCCTTTGAGGAAGTTCTGGGGAAATGAATGGAACATGATTTATTTTTATCTTATCTAGCATCTTCTATTGAAATTGCACTTTTGTACTCTTAGATGGTGTTGGATTGATTGGAAGTAGATCAATATTGCTGAATCACATGAGCAAGACTTATTACAAATGGTACTTTTATCTCGTAATTTTCTTTTACTTATGTATTAAGAAATAACTTCTCTTCAAGTTGTTTATGTATGAAAGTTTGAATCTTGGTTATCATTTATTTCACTTTTGTATGGTGATGGCCTAAATTTTATGCCGAATACATGAATAATTTCTTATACGATATATCTTTCATAATCGTTTCGACTAACTATTTATCCGAAATGATTTTTGTTAAAATGATTTCATTTCTTATTGTAGTTGAATGATCTTTATTACCATTTGATTTAAGATATTGTTGTAGATCGCATACTTCAAATTTATTCTCGTGTATAGTCATAGCTAGATAGTGTTTAAATTAGGATATTTACATGTGATTATTAGTTTAGATTAGATTAATTTTAGCTTAACCATTACTCAAAAATATCACATATCACCCCATCAACACTATCATAAATTTTATGGGAAACGTGTCCCATTATCCCTAGTCGAAGCCACTACACCAAACAGAAAAGGAACTGCCAACCAAGGTGTGGACCGGGTGGTTTTCCTCCATGTTGTAAGTAATGATTTTCAAGGCTTGAACATTTTGGCACTAGAAGGAGGGCATGATTGTGAATGGAAAGGAAATCCAAATCGACAAGCCATTCTAAGAGTAAAACTCCCTCACCATCACCTCCAAATTCTCGATTGCATTCCAAATCTCTTGATCCTAAGTGAGAAGTTGAAAAGAAAACTACAGAACACATTGCTGATATCCCAAATAAGACAGATCATTCTTCCTCTACTAAAGACCCTAAAGTCCAACCCTTGATTCATAAATTATAGGGGATTTCATTATCTCAAGAAGAATTTGAGTTAATCCCAAGATAGTGTTACTTCTCAGTTTACCCCATCTCAATGGTTAACTAGAGCACAGAGTGAAAAACTTGGAATCCCACTATTCGAATTCCCTCTGGCAAGCCATAAAAAAGCTAAGAAAACACCATCCGAATCTCACAGTGATATTCTCTCATCGACACAATCTTCATCTTCATTCATTCCATCTATATCATCGCAATATCAATCATCCGCCTCACCACTCTAGATCGTGATTCACACAGGTACAAGAACTACATTTGCCTCTACCCAATCACCTTCAACCACTGCTACACCTTCTCCTATTCACATACCAAAAATGGCACAGAATCCTCTGAGGCCATGGAAAAACCTAGGAGCTCTTAGGATGTCTGGGCCTTTACATCAATTTCCAGCTCATCCAAAGAAATGGTTACCCAAATTCAATCCTGATAATGGCCTCCTTGCTGAGGAACATAATTTTTTTTTCATGTTATCCATTAACTTGAATGAAGTAGTAGAAGAAGACACATTTGTAAGATTATTCCAATATACCTTGCAAGGAGCAGCAAGATCATGGTACTTCTCATTACCACCAGGTTCTATTAATAGTTGGGATGATTTTCAAGAGCAATTCTTAACTAAATTTGGAGATGATAGATCCACAGCCACCCTAATTAATGGCCTCTCCAATTTGAAAGCTGAACCTAATGAACCAATAAAAGACTTAAACTCTTGCTTCAATAAATTATTGAATAAGATACCAATGACGTCTAAGCCTAGCGATGAGGTCCAAAATGAGTGGTATATTTCTGCTGTCCCTTCAAACACAACTATTTTTGTTGATAGATCTTCCAAACTGACTTTGGCAGAAAATATGAAAGAGGCAATTGCTGTAGAAAAATGCATATTAGCTGTAGAAAATAAAAATGCATTAGAAGAATGAAAATATAAGAAAGTGACTTTTAGGGATGACTACAAGAAGAAACCACCTAAAGATCCTTTTGATCTTGAAGGTTTACAAAAAGTCCTCAAAAACATGTCTAACAAAATGGTTGATGTCAAAAAATAGGTAGCAGAGACTTCTTCTAAGAAATCCTTTAGACCATTTAAGAGGAATTCTCCTGCTGATCCTAAACCCCCAAATGCTATATCAAATGTCAAATCAGATGGAGAGAAAGATGAAGTTTTAGTAAACGAAGAACAAATCGATGATGAAGAAGTGGCAGAGTTACAAGGAATGTGGGATTTTATTCTTCCGAATGAAGAAACTCAAGAATCACTACCTGTTGCCACTTGAAGTAAAAAACTTGTTGATTTTCCGCAAAAAAATCCAAAGCAAAAGGCTTCAATTCCACCTCCCAGGGAAAAAACAATAGGTAAGAAATCTTCATCAAAATCCACTCAAACCACTCCTTCTCAATTAGATTCTTCACCTTCAACTAAAACCATGATAGTTTCTGATGAAATGGAATATAATATTGTTGATGATATGAAGAAGACTAGGGAAAACACGACCTTTCATGAGCTTAACAAATTAAAACATCGACAGAATATACTCCTTAAAGAACTCAAAGCAGTACCTACTTCACCTCTTCCTGCTGTTGTGATCTCACAAGCTGCCCAAGAAATGGGAAGACCCCCTAGCACTTCTTTAGACAAAAGTGATCCAACTGACATTGCTTTGATTGGAGGAAGATGTAAATATCATACTCCTCCATTTCTCCTTACTTTTGAAAATTTTAATAGGAACTTACACAACTGTTTAGTTAATTTAGGAGCTTCATCTAACATTTTACCTAGAACAGTTTGTGCAAAGTTGAATGTTCAGCCCCAAATCTGTTGTAGTATAGTACAATTAGATTGATCTCAATTTGAAGTTGTTGGGGAACTTAATCAAGTAACCATCAGGCTTTCGTCAAACCCTAAAGTTTTTGAAGTCATTGACATTCTTGTGGCTGATATTACTGATTTCTATGGCTTAATCCTTAGTGGAGACTAGTCAGAGAAACTTCATGGTTATTTCGCAACTGATTAGTCTCACATGTGGCTTCCCTATAATGGCAAGCCAAATCAAATAAGGGTTGATCCTGAAAAAAATCAAAAGTACATAGTCTCAGAGCTAGAAGGAGAAAATAAACCAGTCCCTTATAGCAACAATATCATTGGAAACTACTCAGTGAAGTCATTTCTAGGAAATTTCAATGCTTACACTTCACCTTTCTTGGAAAAATATGTTGTATTTCAAGTCGAATTTTTTTCCCAAACAGACACTTCTAAGTGCGTAAATTTTGTAGATAAACCTATAGTTACTTGTTTATTCTGGAAATTATTTTTTGATGGATCTAAATCCAATGATCTAGCAGGAGCAAGATGCATATTAGTTAGCCCAGAAGGGGAAAATACTATGTTAGCATGCTGACTTGAATTTGATTGTACAAACAACACTGTTGAATATGAAGCGCTAATTCAAGGTTTGTATAAGGCCATTAGCCTTAATATTAAACACCTCCAAGTGTTTGGAGATTCAGAAATTGTGATAAAACAGGTAAGAAATACTATACACTATCTGTTGGGACATTTGAAACACTAGCAGTCATTGGTCCAGGACCTGACTTCCCACTTTACAACATTTAATATTTCCCCTATTCCAAGACTCCAAAATGCCAATGCCGATCTCCTAGCTAATGTTGCTTCCAAGCTTGTTCCACCAGAAGATTATAACCATGATCACTTTTCTATTGAATTGAACTGTAGGCCTTCTATTATCGATAATATCACTAGCTGGAGAGTCTTTAATAGCGACCTAGATATCATAATATTTTTGACATTAAAAGGCTCTTATGATGACCAGATAGTTGATGAATACCAACGTGATAACCAACTTAAACAAGAAACAACCAATAATATTATACCCAAGTCTGTAGTTAAGTTGGAATATTTATATGAAATCAAAGATAGATTTATAAAACCCACCAATTCAAAAATTCAGAGTTCAACTCTAAGGTTTGAATTGATTAACCTTGGAACTGACCCGAAACCTCAAAATATTAATTTAGGCCTAGGACTTACATCATATGAAAAATCATCCTTTATATGGTTGTTGAAGAAATACAAGAATGTCTTCGAATGGAACTATGAAGATCTTAAAACATACGAAACTTCTATTATTCCAAATACTATCCCCATGATGTTTGATGAGAAGCATGTTCAACAGAAATTAAGGAAAATCCATCCTAATTTAGAAAATCAGATTAAATCTGAATGAAACAAATCGCCGAAAGCCAAGATTTTTTTCCCTAAGAGACATTCCTGGTGGGTCTCCAATCTTGTCCCACTCAAAAAGAAGAACGATGATATTCAGATATGTATAGACTTCCACAACGTCAACAAAGATTACCAAAAGGACAATTTCCCATTGCCTCCTATGGAATAGATATTGCGATCAGTTGCAGGCTCAAAACTAATTTCTTTCCTAGACAGATTCCCAGGTTATAATCAGATCCTAGTACATCCAGATGACCAGCTGAAAACTATATTCAAAACAAAATGGGCACTTATGCTTATCAAAAGATGCCATTTGGACTAATTAATGCTGGTGCTACTTTCTAGAGAGCCATGGACATAGCCTTCAAAGGTTTAGTAAACAAATAAGTAGTGATCTACTTAGATGATATAACTGTATATTCCAAAAAGTGTAGCAATCATCTAAGAGATTTAAAACAAATATTTGAGCGTTGTTAAAGGTATGGAATTTCTCTTAACCTTAAGAAATATTTCTTCACATTAAGTGAAGGAATGCTCCTTGGATTCATTGTGTCCAAAGCAAGGATTCACATAGACCCTGACAGAATAAGAGAAATTTCTGAAATACCTTTACCTCATAATAAAAAATCAATGCAATCTTTCCTAGGTCAGAAAATTTTTGTCAAAAGATTTTTCGTTGACTTCTCGCGAATTGTTTTACCTCTTCAATATATGATAAAGAAAAATTCTCTATTTAAATGGGGACACTCAAAACATGAAGCTTAAACTTGATTAAAAAAGCAATCATAAATGCATCATCTTTAGCAGCTCTGATTTTTTCAAGTCATTTCATTTTATACACTTTCGCTTTCAAGAAATCATATGCATCCATATTAACACAAGTCAATGAAGAAAAAGCTGAAGCCCCGATATCTTTCTTTAGCTCCAATTTGCAGGGGGTTCAATTGAATTACTCAGATGTTGAAAAACAAGCTTTTGCTATTTTCAAATTAGTAAAACACTTTAGACCTTTTGTCCTCAAAACCCACACCAAAGTAAAGTGCCATTCTCAGGAGTGAGAAATCTATTAATACAAAGGGATGTAGGTGAGAAGAGAGAAAATTGGGTAACAACTCTACAAGAATATGACATTGAAATCAGACCAACAAAATTATAAAAGGTCAAGTTTTTCTGTAGGATGTTAGTAGGAGCATCTAATCTATCAGCACTATAAGACTTAGGTGATGATGTACAAGTTGATGAGGTAAGCCTTAATGACAATGAGTCAAGACATGCTGATATCATATTTTACTTAAAAATGGATATGCCCCAACGAAATTAAATTAAAAGAAGAGAAGGGCTTTGAGGCTAAAAGCTAGACAATAGAAAATCGTCAATGATGTGCTATTTACAATAAATTATGATTCTATTTTACTTAGATGTCTTGAAAAATCTAAGGCAGAGAAGGTGTTGCAAGAACTTCATGATGGATCAGCTGTTGGACATTATGGAGGAGATACCACCACACATAAAATCCTGCATGTCGACTATTACTGGCCAACATTATTCAAGGATGCACATAGTTATGTAAGGAGATGTAAAGTTTGTCAGATAGCTGCTGGGAGACAAAGAAAACCTACATTACCACTATAGCCAGTCAATATTGAACAACCTTTTGAGCAATGGGGATTGGACATAATAGGTGAGATCGTTCCTCATTCTTCTAAGAAACATAGATACATCCTTACAAACAATTGATTACTTTACAAAATGGGTGGAAGCAATTCTACTCAAGGTAGACAATTCTAAAAACATCATTGAGTTCATCAATCAATTTATCATAACTAGATTTGGTCTACCATCTGCCATGATGTTTAATAATGTGCCTTATTTTTTAGTTTATGCAATGACAAAATTTGCTCTCAAAAGTGGTTTTAAGCTTAAGTACTTTGCTAATTATAATCCATAGGGAAATGGGTTAGCTAAATCCACAAACAAAAATCTCATAAGGATTATTAAACAAACTATTGACCAAAGTCAAAAGAACTAGCATAAGTCTTTTATATTTGCTCTATGGGCAGATCGAATAACTTAGAAAGCCTCCATTGACACTTCTCTTTTTAATTTGGTCTATGGGAAAGAAGTTGTCTTACCTACAAATGTAACTATTCCCTCTTTAGCCTTAGTTCAGTTCATTGCAGAAACTCCCTCCTCTTCTACACAAGTTAGATAGTTACAAATACTTAAGCTCAAAGAGGAAATGGAAAAAGCCAGAATCTCACACGCACATCATCAACAATTAGTCAAAGATTCCTTTGATTCATATTCTGTAAGTTCAAAATAATTTCAAATCGGAGACCTAGTATTGAAATGGGATAAATACCATGAAGAAAAAGGTAAGCATACCAAATTCCAAAAAATGTGGCTTGACCCACTTCATGTTGTTAAACAAATAGGCCCATCAACCTTCTTATTGTAGGATTTATCAGGCAAGAGAGAATCTCTACCTATTAATGGGCAGATCCTAAAGAAATATTTTTTGTAGAAGATGATCTCTTCTATTCACTGTATATTATTGCCTTTATTTTATTTTTCTAGAAATAATAATACAAGTTGAGCAACATTTACTTTCGGCTTTACAAATAATAGTCTCTTTTTAATTTTGACTTTTCACTTGTATAAGTAAAGATTGTTATGAAAATGATCTTCACACATGTAACATAGGGTTAAGTTCTATTGCTCTGAAATTGCCTGTTCTCTGCCAAAATTATTTGATCTTTGATTAAACTTAACTATAGAAAAAAAAATTTCCTCTACATTAGTCAAGAAAAGTATCAATAACGAAACAAAGTCTCTCAACCGAAAAGCATCTTTAAACTCTACAATTGTCATCCAGAAGCTCTTAAGGAGACAATGATTCTCCCCACCTAATCAACTTTCATTTTTATAGTGTAATTCTAAAATATACTTAAACATAAAGGATAATAGGTCTCATCAAGAGCTGTCTTACCATTATCATAAGGTTATAACTAGTTGACATTACCAATAATGCATATCAAAACAGGGTAATGGCTCGAGATTGTATTAATAAAAAAGAAAAGGGGTCTCATTAAGAGCCAAATTTTTCAGTTAAGTTATAAGTTAGGTGAATGGGATTGTCAATTTTGGTACCAAACCAAGACATTGTCCTTTAAGGGTTAAAAGATAAAAAGTTGAAGAAAAAGAATTATTTCAGAAAATAAAAAGGCAATAAGTATATAAACCTGAGCTTATCTTTAAAATTGCATTTTTACCAAGGTGGGATACTGAATCATTGCTGGTTAAAAGCTAACCATATTGAGGCTATCAACGCCTGCTGGCAGCAAAGGCTCTACCTATGACAACTGAGTATACAAAAAACTGATCTGAGAAGAGCCTCCCTGTTTTTATCTTTAAAACCAAGTAATGACTGATGTAGACAAAGTAACTTTCTTATGAGCTGAGGATAATCTAAAGGATGATAATTAAGTAGATATTATTTAAATATTCAAAGAGAAATATGACATATCTTATATTTCAGGTGAATTTTATTTTCTAAATCATCTTTATTTTGGAACTTTTAGAAATTTCAAAAAACTCTCAGAGATAACTGGTTCTTCCAGGTGAATCGCCAATTGTTATGCTATTGAACAACCCCCCATTTGTTAATAGTAGTAGTCAATATTACATTAATAAATGGGGACCCTTTAGAAAATCTTTCCAAAAATAAGTTTAGCATTTAGGCATTTTCTTTATTAATTTTGGAATAAAAGAAGATATCAATCAAACCCCTTTTCAAAAAGAATTAGTAAATGCTTTCCTTTCCCACATATCATAGGATTAAGCATGATTGAAAGCCTTGCTAACCCACCAAATCTAGTGAGAAGTAATCAAAGAAGGACTTCATGTTAAAACACTTTGAAACTACTAAGTTTCTTATATAAACTAGGTCCTTAGGTATTTCTCATCAAAACTAAGTTTCAAATAGCATATCAATATTCATAGAAGGCACACCTTAATAAGTTACCTCAAAAACAAGAAAAATGTGAAATTGTGATTGCATCATTTCCCTTATTGCATCGCATTTCGAGCATTTAAAAGAGCACCGCAAACTTAACATCGACTAAAATTAAAAAATGTGATCATGACCTGGACCCACTCCCGACATACATTAAAAACAAATGTTTAGGTCCACTGCTTAGTAAAAAGGTCTTTACATAGAAAACCTAACAAATGAGGTATGTATTAGAAATAATAACAAGTGGCTCGCATCTCGCAGAAACATAAGAGACGATAAGAAAAGCAAAAAGGCATAATGCGATAATGCGATATGCGATATTGCTTCTTAAATTGCAAAATTGGCATTATCACAATTCAAAGGCTCACCACCCTAGAAGCTTTCTTCCCGACTTATGATGCAGACATTTATGAGCATTAAAGCTAAGAGATAACGAAACATTAGTGGGCATTTAGTGAAGGCTAACAACATTTATGTGTGAAAAGCCATTCAACGTGATATGATATCTTCTTACTTGCATTCAAATAAAACTCCTTTTTATCACCTTTACAAGTTTTCTGTATTATTCCAGTTCACGTTCATTATTATCTCTTTATATCCGATAATTGTTGTTTTTCTCCACTTTCACGAACAATCCACATAACAAATCTTTGGGAACGATGGTGAAGAAAGGCAAGGCAATCGTGTCTGAGAAATCAGAAATGACTCATCTATTTTTAGATACTACATATAGGAGATATGGAGGAACCTCTATGTGGGAAATGATGTATAATATATTAGAAGAAGAGGAACCAAGAATTCTAGAAATAAACATCACTGTTGACGGTTGTGATTCCTCAGATGCCTCCATTTTTTAGACAACATGCTCATTTTTGCATCGCATAGTTGCGCACCCAAAGATAATCCATTATACAGATATCGTTAAATGGGTTATTGATGAAGCCGATATCTTAGAAAGAGAATTCAAGGCCAGAAGCCAAGAGGTTATGTGATGTTTTTCGCTGGACAACCTATGACTTATGTACCTCCTACCAGAGCCACAAGTCTTCTACAACAAATAGTTCGTTGAGAAGTTTTCCAAAGAGAGCGAGGACCCAATAGATTGCACATGTACCTGGTCAAATAATGAGGGAAAAATTAGAAAGGACAAAAACGGGATGTACTCTACTGCATCTATTTCTCCCCCTCATAGTTTTGCAGTGGCCATGCTATGTAGGATGTTTGGCAAGTCCGATAGCAATGAATTTTCCCAAGAATCGCTGCAATTAATAGATGCAGCTGTAAATGCAACCATAATGAATTGGGCCCAAATTTTGTCTGATAATTTAGCAAAGGCAATAATCGATTATAGGAGGAAAAGGAGTGTCTCAATGAGGGTTTACCCTGCATTTTTTATGAGTGCCTATGTGATGGATGCAATTTGTTTTGGTTCAAAATTTCCTATCATGGGATGGAAATGGACTATCCAAGATCCACTTCCCATTCATATATACCATAAAGACATGTGGGAATCTCAGTTTCACCAACATTTTTACAAAATTTGTCATGGAGTCATACTCCCTATCCACAATCAAGTTTATAACCAAGGCACCCCTAGGTTTTCCAAGGAAGTCGAGTCAGATATCCTTCCAGTGGCCAGATGGTTTGGAGAGGAAAAATTCATGTATATTAGGGTATTTGGCAGCATTACCTCACCACATGTCCTCCCATACTATGTTCCAGACAAATTGATGTCCAGAGAGATAGCCTATCAAATAGCTAGTCAGGGTGGGCTGAGCAAAGCATTAAAGGAAGCAAAAAAGGCCATTTGGCCTACATTTCCTTTGCAGTGTGGAGAATTTGCATTACACAATGTGGGGCATGCATTTAAGGAAGCAAAGATCACGTTATCTCTACAATTACCTAAATTCCCAGGAAGGCAGTATGACCCATTTGGCACTGCCAAAGACTTTATTACCATGGTAAAAGTGAAGGTATTCAGTCATGAGAAAGATGCATTTGATGACATCCTTTTATAGAAAGAGACATTCATGGAAGTGAATCACATGGCATCACTACTTTTTGACCTAGGAGAGTTCGAGGCCTTCCATGAATACAAAGAAAGGATACTGTGAAAGGTCCCAATGAACTAATTGCAGATTGAACCAATAAGGGAGAAAACTCCCGGCATAAGTCCAGAAGGGAGTTCTAAAGAAAATTCTAAAGTTTATTTTGAAGCATAATCCCAAGAAAAGTCAATGAGGGAGTTAGAGCACTCAGAATAACAATCATAGAATGGGCGAAGCAAAAGTAAGGAGTCAGAAAAAGATACAACCCAGTCTCTAGAGAAGATAGTTGAGCAAACTTCAACTAAAAAACAGGCTGAAATTCATTCCACCTCCACCCAGCCAATAAAATCCCTAGTGATTGATTTATATGAAGAATGGGAGCACTTTAATAAAAAGCACCATGCAGAGGAACAAATGCCAGAGCTATAGACTCCACAACATAGAACAACTCAAGAAATTGCAGTAAAGAAAACTGTAAATATTCAAGAGGTAGAGCACATTTCTGTCAATCCTACCTCTGAAATTGTTTTGAGGATTGAGGAGACTCCTCCTTTAGATGTATTCTATATCCCTATCCACAAAGCCATTGTTAAAAGACAAAGGAAGAAGAGGAAGTTGGATGCTACAGCTACTACTACTCCCGATAATGAACCGATGGATATTATGTGGAAAGACTCACCCATCGACCCATCTGGGAACCTTACTAGACTATCACAGTTTGCCAGAGCCTATGCTACATTAGCTATCGATAAAGAAACAGAGGTGAAAATTTTTCTTAATGAAAGAGAAAATAAAATTTTGTTCTTAGAAAAACATTGTCAGCAAGAAAAATCTAACCAACAAGAAGAATCGCATTTAGCTAAGCTCCAACAGGAATTTGAGTAGATGAAAATAAAACATCAAGTCAGCTTAGCAGAGAAGGAAGTGCAGATACAAGGAATAACTAATCTGCAGAAAGATGATCCAAAAATTGATTAGTTTATTACTGAAGCGCTTAGCCTTAACTCCCAACTAATGTACCAAAAGGAACTATTATGTGAGATGATCTCGCAATGGAATTCCTATTGCGAGACAAGTGACAGGTTGATGAGTCAAGTCATTGGGATGAGTCTCAAATATGATGAAATCTTGAAAAGAGTTTCCGACTTCATTACTTGGCAGAATTCAGAAGATGATAGAAAGGTCAACTTGCCTAAATTGGAGGAATCACACAAGGAAATTTTATTTGCAGACTAGGATTCTAGGCTTAGACAGGAAGAAAAGGCAACAACAGATGCAACAACAATAGTAGCAACAAAAAATGTTATCGAGAAAATCAATGAAAATTTACATAGCGCCAACTTGATAGCAGAGTCCATTCCAAGTTTTCTTCCAAATTTCAAACAACTCGAACAACAGTTGAGGCAGGCAACAAAGGAAAAAGGAGAAGTAATTAGGCAAATGACTAGGTTAAATTGGGTAGCATACTGGAGAGATTTTGTGAAACCTCACAGCCAGTGGATGACCATACAATGCCTAACCACTTCCACCGAGAAAATGGTGCCAACACTGATCGACGTCGTGTTCATTGGGCAGTTGAAATCTGAAATCGACTGACCATGACAGCTTAAGCTCATGACGGACATCTGCGATCTTAAGGATCAAATGCAAAGGAGTTAGTCACCATGTTCATTTCTATTTTTGTTTTATTTTGCATAATTTGCGGAAGGTTGTTTAAACCTCCTCAACTATTTTTAGTTTTATAGTTTAGTATTTAAATCCCTCTCATGCATTTAGAGAGGGGTCCATAAATTTTATCAGAAACAATCTTCAAAACATGCACTTCTTTCCCTTTAAGGAAGTTCTGGTGGAATGAATGGAATAAGATTTATTTTTATCTTATCTGGCATTTTCTACTAAAAATTGCACTTTTGTACTCTTATATGTTGTTGGATTGATTGGAAGTAGATCAATATTGCTGAATCATATGAGCAGGACTTATTACAAATGTCACTTTTATCTCATAATTTTGTTTTACTTATGTATTAAGCAATAACTTCTCTTCAAGTTGTTTATGTATGAAATTTTGAATCTTGGTTATCATTTATTGCACTTTTGTATGGTGATGGCCTAAATTTTATGCAAAATACATGAATAATTCCTTATCTAATATATCTTTCACAATTGTTTCAACTAACTATTTATCCAAAATGATTATTGTTAAAACGATTTCATTTCTTATTGCAGTTGCTTTAAGACATTATTATAGATCGCATACTTCAAATTTATTCCCGGGTATAGTCATAGATAGATAGTGTTTAAATTAGGATATATACATGTGATTATTAATTTAGATTAGATTACTTTTAGCTTAAACATTACTCCAAAATATCACATATCACCCCATCAACACTATCATAAACAGATTTGGAAACTGGTCCCATTATCCCCAGTCAGAGCCACTACACCAAATGGAAAAGGAACTGCTAACCAAGGTTTGGAATGGGTGGTTTTCCCCCATGTTGTAAGAAAACAATAAAAAATATTTTCTTTATGTATCTCTCTAATAAATGTATGTGCTCTCCAACATCTGCAAGCAACAAAAACAAGTTTGTACCAAAAGAAAAAATTGGTCAAGCCTAGTCGAAAGAAGTCAAACTTTTTTACTTTCTCCTCCTTTGCTCAAATTCTCCAACAAGGCCAAGGCCATGCTAATCCATCACTCTCATATAATTCCACCGTCCACCAATCAATATCAACATTTTACCACTCATTTTTCTTTTTGTCCTAAAAAAACTATAGTAATGCTCTGTTTTACTATAGGAAGTAGAAATACATAGAGCATATTGTTTTTTTCTATAACTTGAAAAAAATGCATCCATTTACCAAGATATTTCATGGGGAGATGAATATGGATAACGGTAACATGTTCAAGCAATTTCAGCAAATTCCGATGCACGGTTTCCAATAAATCGACCTCCATCACCTTCAGCCATTTTTAGTTTTTCTCAAGTTTAGTGCATCCATTGGCCAAGAATTTTTATGGCGAGGTGCATAATGATGATGGAAACATGTGTAGAAATTTTGAATTCAATCCATTCTACCATTTGGGAGATATGGAAAAAACAAGTTTCCTACAAAAGGTTGTCCTGAATTACTACAGGATCTCTATAGGAAGGTCGAGAAGAAGCTACAAGAGGAAATATGATGGATAAATGGGTCAAAAGGTCATGTATCTTTAGGGAAGGTTGATATAGGTCCCCCAACACCACTTTCATCACTCATCCACTCCATCTAACCAAAATCCATCTTCAAATTCCACTCTACCTTACATGAAAAAAAAGAAAAAACAAAAAAAGGAGAAAAAACAAAAAAAAATAACGACAGGGACCTCAAACCTGCCCACTCATAAAATTTATGGTTTTTGTAGGTTTGCAAGGAGATAATAAACACAAATATCGGAGGGTAGCAAGCCATGCAAAGGCCCATGTTTTTATTCATCCATTTCATCTCATCCATAATACCCATGTTCCTTCATCTATACTCATCTCCAACAACAAAAAAATTCCAATTTCAGGAAAGTATATGCTATCTACAGGATTTCTTATAATTACTACATGAGTTTCCTGTAGTGCTACATGAAGTCTTGAAAATTTATATGAAAGGCAGTCTGATGGAAAAGATATGATGCATGCTTGTTTTGGGATAGGAAAAAAGGACATGACTTCACCACATCTTAGCCAAAACCCAGCATGACCATGTCACTCTATGGCCACACTTTCCACTCATTCCAATACCTATTTACCCTCGAACAGAGAAAGGACACAAAAATTCAAAAAAAGGGCAGCTACAGGACATCCTATAGAAGTACTATAGGAAACCCTGTAGCAACCTATTTTTGAAGTAATAGAAGGCTCAAGGCCTAACCTTCAACACCATGATTAAAAGAGAAGAAGCATAACTATAGGCAAATTGAAACTCCTCCAGATCTCAACAACAACAAAGGAAGGCAACACCTGCACATCAACAAGAAGACAACCCATCAACAAAATAAGATCAACAAAAAGAAAAAGGCATTCAAGAAGATGTACCTAAGTCATGAGCAACACAACAACATCAACTCAGCAGAAGCATGCATGTCTCTCCAACAGCCATTAGGTAGGTACAAGTATGAAATATTCTTGACCTCTTCTCTTGAGAATATTATAGTTAGAAATTTGTTGTCAATGCATGAGATATGAGGTTTTATAAGCTAAGGATGGTTCAACAATCTCAATCGCCTTCAACTAGTTAATTGCATTCCTTCACTCATGCAATGTCGAAAAGTCAAATTATGAAGGGTGATGATTTCAAGGAATGAGGACAACAGTTAAAAGGAGAAATTTTTGCAAAAGAATGACTACTACAGGAAGGCAAAATTCTGCTACAAGAAGGAAGAAAGGAACAAATTGTGCTAAAAACAAAAAAAAGGTAGTGCCTAAGAGAGACCTAATCAAAATATAAAACTCCAAGGCCATTAGGTAATCATCTAGGCCACAAAAGAAAAGAAGAAGGCAAGCTAATGGTCTCAAGAAACAATGATTTTTCTTTGCACAAATATGTTTTTGGGCTTGTCCTTGTAGAACTTACAGCCAAGATTCTTAATGCACAAGAGAGAGGCCACTAGGGCCATGAATGAGGGGTAATGAGGTCACTAAGTTGCTCAAAGGATGAGCAACACTTTTAGCAAGGGGGTATGATGGGCCTCTAAATTAGACATAAATTAAGGCCCATGCCTCTGAATTCAACATAAATGAAGGCCCACATGACTATCCTTCAACACATTAAGCCTCTCTTTTTGCATTAGATAATGTATTTTAAACTTTAATATATTCATTAGGAAAGCTTATGAATAATTGCATATTTGTGCCTAATATTATTTATTTTTGTGGAATATTATGAGAATGTTGGATAGATTATGAAGATTTGGAGGAGGAGATAATTTAGGGACTTGCTCCCTTTTACAGGAGGATCAATATTAAATAATAAATCAACAAGATATTATAGAATTATGGCATAGATTTTGGAACTCCAATCATTGAGAAAATCTAGGAATGTGTTTCTTGCCATTTAATGCAGATTCCTAGTATTAGGGACCAAATCCACTAATCAAGGGATTTTGGTGGGAAAGCTTCCTCCTTTCATGGGTAATGATTCCTAATAAATTTGTATAAGTACCAAGTCGAATTTTCCTCTAGGGATATATTTTTATCAGTCTTCTTATGGAGAGAACTCGCATTTTTGTAGCTCCATTGTATTTTCTTGCACGGATGTAATTGTATTGATGAAAACAATTAAGATTGGTGTCATGTTCAACTTCTAAATCTTGTTCTCCTCCATATGACTGTGGTGAAGTAATCTTATAAGTGCGGACACACAAAAAATTCCTTTAGCCTGATAATGGGTCTAACCAAAACAGATACATTATGTGGAAGATTTCCATAGGTTAGAACCAATTAAGAGGGCCTACCTCTTAGTACGCTTATCCTGTTTGATGATGTCCTTGCTTGCTCGCTCCAACTATCTCTCGCTTCATTCTTCAAGCACCTTAAACAAGTAAACAATAGCAAACAACAACTAATCTGAAAATCCCTCGTGGGCAATCTCAGTTAATTAATTAATGAATGAAGGTATTACAAACTCATGTGCTGGTGTGTGTCTATGTTATCTTAGGCAACAGAACGATAAGATTGCAAAATACACAGACACTGGAAAACAATAAGGGAAACACAGTAAAAAAATACAATAACAAAACAAATTAATAAGAATTTCACCCAATCCTCCTGGGCTACATCTCCGGTCCAACTTTCAGTGGTGGCCTTCTTTTATTGTGTCTTTAAAGCAGAGTTTTACAATGGGGAGCTCAACTTGAGTCTCCTGAAACAAATGATTCTTGGTAGGGTGGTTCTTGGATTTCCCAAGCCACTAGGGTGCACAGACTCTTACTTACCAAGTCTCGAGCTCACTGGTCTTAATGAGATGAGTCCAATCTGGTACTCAGTTCCTAATAAATATCCTCACAGGGATTGCTTGAATCTCTCAAGCCTGGTTCTATCTGCTCGATGTTGCCTTAACTCTGCAGGTCAGCTCAGCACTTTTTTTTTTGATTCTTGCTCCATTGTCTCCTTCTTCCTTCTTCATTGTTCTCTCTCTCTTGTTCTGTTTTTTGTTTTTTCATGGCTTAAAGCCAATTTGTCTCATGACTGTTCGCTTGTTCTTCTACCCCTTCGGATTTCCTGCTATTGTTCGCTTGGAGTTCCCTGCCTTTGCATCATCACCACTGTGTAACATTTGACAGGGAAGTGGCCACTTGTCCTCTCATGAACTACTCTAGATCTTCCTCATATGGTTCGGTATTTCGGTTACACTATGTAATGATTCATCCACAAACTCAGCGGTCAAATCAGACTTCAGACTTTTATATTCCACAACTTAATTCTCCATCCAAATCTGGTTTCTCATCGGGCACAATCTCTACCATTAGATCTAGAGCCCCTAGATCCTACGGTGTTCACTCTTATCACACGATTGACTTGCTTGGAAGTTAGCCCATGATGAGATCAGTTTTATCTCTCATCCACTGGACACGCGTCGTGTAATGTGTGGAATCGCTCGTTCTCCTGCCAAATCCATTTACTGCCAAAAATGCCTATGGTATTCCACTGGTTTTGGAGCATGGGACCTGCCTTTCACTTTTAGCACTTTTCCCATGCTTTTTGGCTTCCCTTGTGACCGAGTGCTAGGGGCCTTTCCATTTAGAGGGGTTTTTCCCAGCAATGCACGATTAGCACTTAGCACTAATCACGGATCAGAAATAACTTCTGTTTTCTGATCTGAACTTGCTAACTACTAGCTTGTGTCCTACGCGGTCTCCATGGTCCTTGGTCAATGCGCTTTGATCGAGGTCCTCATTGTTCCTTCTGGCTACAAAATACCACTGTCCAGAGGTCTTCTTGATAGCTCATTGTTCACAAGTTTTTGAAGTTTGTCATGAATTGATACAGTCATAGAACTTTGAAATTTTCATGGATCCAATTCGGATCATGGACTTCCCACTAAAAAAGATTTTGGACCACCAAAAGCTGGTTTTCAAGCATCGACTAAGTGAGGGTACAATTGTCTCACTTGTCTAATCCCTGTCCACTTTGCACTGCTCGGCTTTGAACCCTTGAGCTCAATTCTGAGGTACTCAACATCTCCCTTGTGCGTCGTCCTCACCTTCCTGTCCATAATTGTGTCTTCCTATAATTCATTAAGATATTCAGGTAATAGGTCATCAATAGAAGGAAATTGACTCTACTCTTCAGGATCCTCAATTAGTGAAGGTTCAAATAGTCTCAAGCAATCTGCATTTACGACTAAGTAGATGTGCATGTAAGCTGGTAAATCAAGGCGAAAAGAATTCTCACCATTTTTCTCAAGTATCTTGAAGGGTCCATACCTAATAGGCTTTAGCTTTTTAACTTCACCTTGCATTCTGTCCTTGCTAATATACAGCCAGACTTGGTCAACAAATTGGAAACTATGCTCCATCTGATGCTTGTCATGCCTTGCCTTGTATTTGGCTTGGCTCTTTTCGCACTGTTCTTGTACTTCCTGGTGGATCTCTTGGATTTGTTCAATGAACCTAGTTGCCTTGTACACATCACTGTGTCCCTCAACTGTGGTGTCTTTACCAAAGACAAAATCCAAAGGAGACCTTGGTGTGAAACAAAACAGGTCTCAAAAGGAGATCTCTGTGTAGAGGAATGTTTTTCTCTGTTGTAAGCATGCTACACATAACATAAATGTTCATCCCAAAGCTTAGGATGCTTGCTGCAATATCCCCTGAGAAACTAGATCATTGTCCTATTGACTACTTTTGTTTGGCCATAGGTTTGTGGATGAAAAGCTGTGCTTTTCTTTAGTTTGGTGTCCATCAGTTCCCACAGACTTGACCAAAAATTCCCCACAAATCGGGTGTCTCGATCAAATAAAATAGAAGTGGGTAATCCAAAATGAACCCATACATGTTGAAAGAACAATTTTGCAGTTTGTTCAGCTGTAATTTGTTTATTACAAGGTACCAAAATACACATTTTGCCGAACCTATCCACAAAAACATACAAATAATCATGACCTTTCCTAGATTTAGGCAGTCCTCTAACAAAGTCCATGGAAACACTTTCCCAAGGATGAGAAGGAACTGGTAATGGAGTGTACAAGCCTAGTTTTCTGTTGCTGGGCTTGCTTTTAGCACACATAATACACCCTCTTACATATCTAGAAACTGTCTCGTTCATTTTTTGCCAATAACAAAATCTTTGTAGCTGTGCAACTGTTTTACTTACCCCAAAGTGACCTGATATTAGAGAAGTGTGTGTTTCTCGAATTATATTTACTCTTTCAGTTTGTGGAATGCATAACTTCCCACAATGATATAAGAGTCGGTCCTTTACATGATAATCCCATTCTTCTACTCATTTGCCTTGACTTAAAGTTTCATATACATCCTTAAAGTCTATAAATTGAGCATATTGTTCAATGTAACACAAAATTATGCTTAAGTATAGTAGATACATTTATAATGGGTCTAGATAACATATCTGCAACTTTATTGTGTATGCCCTTTTTATATTTGATGACCAAATGAAACTGTTGTAGAAAAACCATCCATCTATAGTGTCTTGATTGCTACAACTTAGTTTGGGAGTGTAGCTATTGAAGTGGTTGATGATCAGTATGTATTACTGTCTCTTTGCCCATTAAGTAATGTTTCCACTTTTTCACACTTTGTACTAATGCATACAATTCTTTATCATATGTAGGATAGTTAACCACTGCAGAATTAAATGTCTCAGAATGATAACATATGGGTTTACCATGTTGTGTCAACACTTCTCCCATGGCATAGTCATTGGCATCCGTTTGGATCTCAAATGGTCTTTGAAGATCAGGTAGTGCTAGTACAAGTGTTGTACTAATCTTCTCTTTCAAGGTGTCGAAGGCTTTCTACTGTTTGCCTCCCCACTAAAACACCTTGTTCAATCCTGTTAAAGCATGTAAGTGAGCTGCAATTAAGGAAAAATTAGAAATAAATTTTCTCCAATATTTTGTTGCTGCTAAGAATCTTCTAACTTCCGTAGAAGATTTGGGTTTAGGCTAGTTCACAATGATTGCCACTTTAGAGGGATCTATCTTCAATTCACCACCCCCTACTATGTGTCCGAAATAATTCAGAGATGTTTTGCCAAATTCACATTTTGGGAGTTTAACATAAAGTTTTTCTCTTTTCAAAACATCTAGTGTCTACTTAACATGCTTTAAATGTTCTTCCCATGTTTTGCTAAATATCATAATTTCATCCGTATACACAATATGAAAATCATCAAGAAAAGGTCTGAGTACATCATTCATTAGTCTCTTGAAAGTAGCAGGAGCATTAGTTAATCCAAAAGGCATAACCATCCACTCATACAATCCCTGCTTTGTTTTGAAAGCAGTCTTCCATGCATCTTGTTCTGCAACTCTGACCTGATGACATCCACTATGCAAGTCTAACTTGGAAAAATAAATAGCTTCTTTCAATTGATCTAAAAGATCATCTATGCGGGGAAGGGGATAACGATTTTTGATTGTTATCTTATTCAGTGCTCGGTATTCAATGCACATTCTCCACGAGCCATATTTCTTTCTCACCAAAACAATGGTGACCCACATGGTGATGTGCTAGGTCTGATGAACCCCTTCTCGAGCAACTCTTGCACCTGTTTCTTGATTTCTGCATTCTCTAAAGCAAACAACTTGTACATTCCAATGTTAGGCAATGGAGCATCTTGCTACAAAATAATATCATGCACTATTTCCTTTTTGGGTGGCAGACCTTTAGGTTCTTGAAACAAGATAGCATACTCTGAAACAACCTTTTCTAAATCAGCTTGCTATTTAGCATTACAACCCTCAAATACATTGGTTTTATCAGGTTTCTTTTCCTTTACAACCATCAATAAGAATGGTTTACATGAATTTATCATTCGTTTCATCTACCCTGAGTTTATGAGAGTATAATTATTCTTGAGCTTATGAGCTCTTACAAAGTATTCGATTCCATCTTTAACAAGTAGATACTTCTTCTCAGCTCTATAAAAAACAACTTTTCTATCATACAAGTAAGGACTTCCTAAGAAAATTCCAGATATATCCAAAGGAATTATGTCTAACTCAACCTCATCTACAAATGTTGACCCAAAATAAAACTTGAGTTTGCATTGTCTAGTCACTTGTAGTTGTGCTTTATCATTTAACCATCCTAATGGGTATGGTTTCTTGTGAGGTGTAGTCACTAATACCAACTTCTTTACAATTGCTTCAGAAATTAAATTTACTTGTGATCCACTATCAAACAAAGTATCTTTCTTTTGATGTTTGGAAATAACTTGAATATGGAAAATCTCATGTCGTTTTCTTTAATTTTCTTCATCAATAATAGATTGTGCAGAATTACTAGTGGATGCTTCAGAATTCTTACCTTTAATACCTGTGGCTGCAATGGTTGTTTCATCTCCTAAGTCTGACCCCAAATCTTTCTGAATAGCTGCAACAATCTTCTTTTTCTTGCCCTCGAACTTCTTAGGTCTCAGCTCTGGATGCAGAATCCAATAGTGCTCATCATCATGCCCATCCTTTTTACAGCGAATGCATGAGGCCCTTCTTTTTTGTGCAGTGTTAGCTTTCCTTGCTTTCCATTTCTTCTTTCTTTTCTCCTTATTATTGCTTGCAGTGGGTTGGGATGATCCCCCAACTTCTAGATTTCCATTCTTTCCTCTAACTTCTAGATGAGTAGCTTGAACATATACCTCATCTATACTAGTGGGACTAAACATGAGGATAGTGTGCCTCATGTAGTTGTGTAGACCACCAATGCACTTCAACAGAGTCTCAAGTGAGTCTAATGAGATTCCTACAATCAACGCTCTCTTTCTAAATTCTTGGGTGTATCCTTGTACACTTTTCCCTTTCAACTGTCGAAGAGTTTGCCAGCTCATCATGGCTTGCTGCATGTAGGCCAATGGATAGAAATGCTTTTTCATTGCAGAAACAAATTCACTCCATGTCTCTTCAGGTCAGATTGGGTCTTTCCTTCCCACCAAACCAAGGCAGTGCCTCCAAGGCGTAGGCTTTCCAGCTGAATCTTTCTCTTGTCTGAATCAATACTCTACACTCTGCAATAAACATCAATTTGTCTAATCCAATTGTCTAGCTTTTCTGCATTCAACTCTCCATCATATATAGGTAAATCAAATTTGACATCTAGTTTAATCAAAGATGCCTTCTTTTTATGTTCAGGGCTATTAGGAGGTGTGAGAAAGTTTTCTTCTTTCCCTTTGCCTTTTGAGTGGTCATGGAAGTGAGACTGATATTCTCTTTTGTCTTGTTTGGAGCCTGAAGAATCTTCATCCTTGTGTTTTCTAAAGTCCCTATACATTTCCTCTACCATGGAATTTATGGCTAGGAAACTATCTATGAATTGAGGGTCTAGCCCCATAGAACATTCCTTTGACATTCTCTTCTGAGGATAGACTCTCCCAATTTTAGGATTAGTTTCGACCAACTCTCCTTCTCCTAATTTGAGCTTTGATCTAGTTAGCATTCAATAGATAAATCCAACACAAGCTTATCTAACCTTAACAGCCTAAAGCTCTGATACCACTTGATCTGAAAATCCCTCTTGAGTGATCTCAATTAATTAATTAATGAATGAAGGTATTACAGACTCATGTGCTGGTGTGTGTCTATGTTATCTTAGGAAATGGATCGATAAGATTTCAAAATACACAGACATTAGAAAACAGTAAGAGAAACATAGTAAACAAATACAAAAACACAACAAATTAATAAGGAGTTCACCCAATCCTCTTGGGCTACATCTCTAGTCCAGCTTTCAATGGCGGCCTTATTTTATTGTGTCTTTAAAGTAGAGTTTTACAATGAGGAGCTCAACTTGAGTCTCTTGAAACAGATGATGCTTGGTAGGGTGGTTCTTGGATTCCCCAAGCCACTAGAGTGCATAGACTTTTCCTTACCAAGTCTCGACCTCACTTGTCTTAATGGGATGATTCCAATCTGGAACTCAGTTCCCGATAGATATCCTCACAGGGATCTCTTGAACCTCTCAAGCCTGGTTCTGTCTACTCGATGCTGCCTTAACTCTGCAGGTCAGCTCGACCCTTTGTTTTCTACTTCTTGCTTCACTGTCTCTTTCTTCCTTCTTCAATGTTCTCTCTCTCTTGTTCTGTTTTTTATCTATTCATGGCTTAAAGCCAATTTGTCTCATGACTATTCGCTTCCTCTTCCGCCCCTTCGGATCACCTGCTGCTATTCGTTTGGAGTTCCCTACCTCTGCACCATCACTACTATGTAACATCTCATAGGGAAGTGGTCACTTGTTCTCTCATGAACTGTGCCAGATCTTCCTCAAACGGTTCAGTATTTCGGTTATGTTGTGTAATGATTCATCCACCAACTCAGCGGTCAAATTAGTCTTCAGAATTTTATGTTGCAGCTTAATTTTCCCTCTAGATCTGATTTCTCATCGGGTGCAATCTCTGTCATTAGATCTAGAGCCCCCAGATCCTATGGTGTTCGCTCTTATCGCGTGGTTGACTTGCTCAGATGTTAGCCTACAATGAGAGGGATTTTCTCTCTCATCCACCAGACATGCGTCATGCAATGTGTGGAATCGCTCATTCTCCTGCAAAATCCACTTACGGCCCAAAAGGCCTCTGATATTTCATCGGTTTTGGAGCACGGGACCCGCCTTTCTCTTTTAGTGCTTTTCCCACAGTTTTCAGCTTCCCTTGCGACCGAGCGCTCGAGGCCTTTCCATTTCAAGGGGTTTTTCCCAGCGATGTGTGATTAGCGCTAATCACGCATTAGAAACGACCTCCATTTTTTGATCCAGACTTCCTAACT
>APFE030698877.1:125166-147626 GCA_000404065.3 Pinus taeda | reverse complement strand
CCTACTTAAAAAGTCAAGAAAAATTAATCCATGAATATGTAAGATGACAAATCATGTAGGAAATCAATCGATAGTTGCATATATATTGAATAAAGAAGAGATTACAACCATTGTATTGACATTGGTATTCTCCTCTGAAAAGACTAGGTTCCCACACACTTCTGATAGCATTTCATGATGGCCTCAATCAACAATAGTTTTAAGGCTCTTCCCTTTAGGCTTCACTCCAAACCAAATCACACTTCTCCCTCACACAACTAGAGAGATACAACTATGAATATCTTGTTATTTACTCCAAACCAAAATAGCACCAGCACACCAACATTAACACTAGATTGTGCTTGGGAAGAAGGGAGGTTTATATAAGATCTTCTCATGGGAGAAGGTCTTATCCCTTGAGGTAGCTCCATCATTATAGGGGAAATAAGCCCAAACTAATATCCTCGACCCCATCCGACCAAACCATTTACCAGATTTTCGTTACGAAGCTTCTAGAGCTGGAAGCTTTGGCTCTTAATTTAAAAAAAATCCATAACAAGACCGATGCGACTAGAACACAGTTCAGTCGCTCCGGTTGGTGCTAGGGACAATGCTAATCTTTGCACATCAGCGTAGGGAAGACAATGACCTTTATTGTTGGTCTTTTAAATTGGGAAAAACAGAAGTTTTAGGGGAAATGGTGCAAAAGGGAATTGATCTACTCATGAAGAGGTACACAATGTGGGTTTCTTCATGAATGGAAAGCATGTAGAGTTCACTATAGAGGTCCTCCAGGATCAAGGAATGGGGAGTATAGGGACAGTGACAAAATACTGTGTAATAGATGCCCCCTAAAGCGTGAAGGCCGAACTAGAGTGAGGGATGAAATACTTTATAAATCATTGCGGGGAACCATAGTTTGTCGTTGGAAAACCTGCAAGAAAGTACAGATACATATACATAACTGAGAACTCTGTCAAATGATACATGAATCGGGGCATGGATGCAGCCATCCAGAGAATGATCATGTAGCTAGATCCAGGTATGGGCGCAACCATCCATCGAAGAGGATCATAATGAAACCAAGGTATGGTTGTAGTGATCCAATATTGAGAAGGATCACATATGATAACTCATGGTATGGTCGCAGCCATCCATCTGAAATAGAAATGTATATCAACGTAACCACATCACATCACTTCGCAACCTGGAATTTTGTGATTTGAGCCCAGGGTCTTGCATTCTAGCACAACCTGATCAAAGTACAAATTCTAACATGTGAATAGAGGTGTCGATATCAAACACGCTAGAAATTTGCTTGATTACCAGTCAATGATGTAAATTATTAACAAGTGCGAGAGAAACCACCAGTAATGACAATGGTCCTCAAGGTACTATCAGCACAATCCACAGAATGTGAATAGAGGAACTAAAGTCGAATACCTATGAAATCACTCGATCGAAAGCCAATAATGTGAACTTGTCATCGAGAGCGAAGAACTTGCCATTAGGGCATGCAAGCTCTAAGGTACTGCAAGGGAGTCTCTCGGTAAACGTCCTAGATAATGAGCGGAGGTCGATGGGAAAAAACCATGTTGAACGAGGGCCATAATGTTTCCCACATCATCGACATGAGAAGAAAGGAAACGAAATGATTTTTGGCGATACAGAGGATTAGAGGTAAGTGTAAATGCAAAAGGACAACTCTTGAATATATCGGCAACACAACTGGAAGTTTAACATCTTTTGGATCCATAGGATCGGTGGTCATGATGACATGGTAGAGAGAAAATGGAAGGCAAAAATGAATGGCCCAACCAAGGAAAGTTGAACGGTTCAAAGGAGAATATCCGAACCTGACATGAAGCAGAAAGTGTCATGTTCAAGAGTGAGCTACTGAAACAATTGATAGATTTGCAAATTCCCCCCCACCATTTCTGGCAGGTACCCCAATTATTTTTTAATCGTGAGCTTTAAGGGGATAGCATATGATTGCACTGTAAGCTCATCCTCTAGATGAATCCTACCTAGTAAGTTTAGTGAGCCCTAGGAAGGAGAAGGTCATGTTCATCGTGGCGACGAATCCAATGTCATTTGATATTTTAATGAGTTAGATAAAGGTGTAACTCAATACCTTTTTCATGTTTAGAGAGTTTGAAAAGTCACATAAAATAAAATTCCACATGGTCCTTTTCGTACATTTGTGTCTCTCGAGCTCGAAGAGGTAGAAAATGATACTTGAGAGAACTGCTTGACCATTTTAGTCAAGAAGTACATTTTTCGTAAATAGTGCCTCCCACCCTGAAGAAGGGGTAAACTTATACTGGAGGCATGACGTTTCACATTCGTTAATGAGTTTTAAATGACAAAGGCTTGACCATCTTTTCATTTTTAAAGGGTCGGAAAAGAGCTTGAAAGTGAAACCCCCATTTTATTCTCTTTTACGAGTCAAAAGGGAAAAACACTTGGCAATATTTTCATATGAGCTTAACGAGTTGAGAAAAGAGCAGAAACGTGACTCGTCATCATCATTGAACATCCATCACCTATTGCTACACAAAAAGGTAAAGTGTATTATCTATTTCTTGAGGAAAAATAGGTTAAAGTATTTACAAAAACTTGATATTGTTAAACACACACATGGCAGAGACAAAATAGGAAAGATAAACATGAGATGCCTTTCTTATTCACAATGATACATATTTATAATACATAGGAGTGACCCTTGGTTTCATATTTCAAATGGTCCCTTGGACTCCTTTTGGCTATTCAACTTCCACACCAACCCTTAGAGGATTAGGTGTCCAACATTTCCCCCCTTAATTTGAAGGGTTATGTATGAGTCCAAGAAGATAGTTGTAATACAAAATGTGAAAAAATTGCATGGGAACACTAGGCTAAATGTTCTCTCTGAAATGTTGGTATGAAGGGCAGTGGTTTAAGGATGACCACTAACACTGGAATGCTTAGTGCGGTTTCCAGAACTCTTCTTGGTCTGGAAAGAAGCCGAGGTCTTCTGCTAGAGAAAGTGCTCCAGATGTTTTGAAGAGGGAAACCTTCAACCTTAAAAGGGAGGTCTCAGCCCGCATAAAAAGGGAGAACCTCAACCTGAAAAGGGAGGTCTCAACCTTTGATGGTTTAAGGATGACCAACAACTCTAGAATGCTTAATGAAATTCTTGGAACTCTTCCAAAACTGGAAAGAAGATGAAGTCTTCTGCTAGAGGAAGTGTCCCCAATTCTTTGAAGAGGTATCACCGACTGAAGGCATGCTTAGTGGCATCTTTGTCTCTGGCTACAACTCTGAATTTGGTATGGCAGGTTGTGGCTTAGGCTCGCTTGATGTGACTTTGAAGCTTTTAGATGACCATCATTTCCCCCCCTATCAGATACAAGGTGAAATGATGGAGAAAACTCAATTACAAGATTGTTCAATACTCTAGAACAAGTTCAAACATATGACTAAAATATCTTCTTGGCTGTTGATGCCCATTGCCAAGAAGCGATCCATCCAAGATGAATCTTTGTTCTTGCAGGAGGTTTGTTTCTAAAGCATCTGTTTAAAGAATGATTGGTTTTATGATAGTGCTTACATGGATGAAGATCAAAACAATGATCTTTCATATGTCCAACTCGGTCACAGTGCTGGCATTTCACAATCTGTTGTTGTTGCTATGGAAGAAGAGTAGATTATGGAACATATGAAGGTGAATTGTCATGAAGGAATCCAACACTCCGAAATTGAATGGGCTTTGAGTAATCTGGAATATGAAAGGAAACCTCCTTATCATATCCAAGACCTATTTTTTGCTTGTTGTGAATAAGCTCTTCCCAAGGTCTGATGATGGGCTTGGGAAGTGCAAGCTGAACTTCTCCATCTTTATGTGAAACTACTCTTGAAATTGGTAGTTGATGGGGATCAAACTCAACATTACTGACATGATGACTTGATGGTTGTTGATATGATCCTATTTCAAATTCAAATAAGGAATTGTTCTGAACAAGTTCAGAAGGATGTCTTTTCTGTTGTAAATCCTCTTGTTGTAGCTTTGTCTCAAGCTGCAAAAACTCAATATTTTATTGTACATTTTTCAAACAATTTTGAATGTCTGCGACAATGGATTTGTAAATCATAATTGTATTGTCCATAGTATAATGTATTAGAGTATTAAATAATTCTAATACAACACCCATTCTATCCATTTCACAATAATATCACTGCAAAAAGATTGATTGGTGTACAACTTTGTCTTCAAAAATATTCAAGTATGTAGGCTCTCAATATACCTCCATATACAATGCAATTTCATACCATATGACATATGGCCATAAAAAGGGAAAATCCCACATACCGTATTATGTACTACTTTCATGGCATGCCATACATACCTTTCATGTCATACATTACATACCTATACCTATGATATGTTCACCACATATAACCGATGCCCTTCACATTATATGCCATATAAAAGGGCCAATGTGCTCACGTTTTATGGTCTTCAAAACATATCACTCAACATATGAGCCAAGGTTTGAATTTAATATGTATGAAAAAATATATATATCCACCATTATATATACCATAAGGCCCCCTTTTAAAAACTAAACTCATATATAAAACAATCATTTAAAGGTTTTCATATGCCCACATTAAAGGTATTTAAAAACTTCAACGCACTTTCCAATGGATTCCATCCCATATGAAGTCAAGCTATCATACTGTATACAATTCATATCTATATGGAGTGAATTCACCACACATGATGACTATTCAACATGATTTTAAAACTACGACCTCAAAAATTCCAATGTGTGACCTTTCAAGGCTCAATGTGCATAACATAAAAAGGCTCAAACACACTAGGTCATGAACACGCGATCTAGCCGGTTGCAATCCACACTCACCTTGACGGAGGGCCAACTGTTTGTAGGTCGACACAGTGGAGTGGAGTTTCCAACATTCAACGCACTGGAAAAAGACAAACATACGACAAAGTCTGAGCCATTCAACGTACAAACTTCAATACAACGACCAACCAAATGATCGTTTCAATGATTCTCCATTCATCGCAATGGAGCATGGTATCGCAGACGAGTGATGCCGCAACAGAATGCACCACATTAGGGAGCCATGAGTAGTGGTTTCAGACCACCTGCAAGGGAGCAGTGGTATGGATGCCGCAAGAGAGACTGGTGGTATACCACAGTTATAGGAAAAACTATACTGCAACGTAGATGGGGGCGATCACTTAAGTTTCAATGTCTGAAGGATAGTCTCCCGTATCCACTGGTCATAAATGGTTCAACGAAAAGCCTCTCCCAACGTGATTAGATAACAGTAATATTCAGTGATCAAAGAGAAACAACAATCTACTCAGTGAATCATGTTCTGGTAGCAATTCTGTTTATTTTTTATGTGTTCGAGATCACATCTGCGGGTTTAAATTTCACCCATCTTCATAGGAAATCGAGATATGGCTAGATAACCCACAACACATCTCATTTCTTATTTCAGCTCACCCGAAGGGCTTTACATGGTGGAGCAGATAGTAGAGAGCCATTCTCTGTCATCTAGAATTATCGTCAGATTAACCAAACTTATAAAACAAGACAGTATAAAATAAACGGTATAAGCCACCAATAAACTATACAGAATATTTATGGGGTCGACATTTCTCTTGTAGATTCAAGCTTATATTGGAGATATTCTCGAGCCAATAACCAAGGATTTGTGGCCTTTTATTCATCTTTTGGATGAGATGCAAAACCAAACTGACGGATGGAGGCTCCTTCTAGTTCAGACTCCCAAAGAAGCCATTAATGGGATTCTGGAGTATAATGACAAGCATAAATTGGATGAATGTTTTTCTAACCTTGGAGAGTATCTAAATAAAATAAAACACTGTCAACAACTTTCGAAGGTTCCTAGGTAAAATGTTATCCAAATGTTTCGCTGAAGGCCTCCCTATATTAACTGTGGGTTTCTGACTAATTTCAGGATTGCATGCAAGCTAACATATGCATATTTGGTAAACTGCAGAATGGTAGGTCGAGAATCGTAGGGACTGTCAGGCACCTCCTAAGATATCTAGAGTGAAGGATCCTAAGATTTCTAGAGCACAGGAAGCTCATACCAATGCTTATTTAAGGAGTGGTTCAAGCTGCACTGGGATCTGAGAGATCAGTGGGACAATGTGTAGAGAAAATGGTAGTTACACAACAGAGATCATAGCTGGAATTTATCTGAGAAAACATTCATAAAATGTAGAACTGATGGCAGAACTAACATGCACAAAGAGGCCACAAAACAAGTGGCTCAAATATGAGCAGGGTAGGATATCGCCTGCTATAGTACCATGTTAAACACACAAAAGGCAGATAGAAAATAGGAAAGATAAACATGAGATGCCTTTCTTATTCACAATGATACATATTTATAATACATAGGAGTGACCCTTGGTTTCATATTCCAAGTGGTCCCTTGGACTCCTTTTGGTTGTTCATCTTCCACACCAACCCTTAGAGGATTAGGTGTCCAACATGGTATCTTTCTCATGTTTAGAGAGTTTGAAAAAGACACGTAAAAGAAAACTCCACATGGTCCCTTTTCGTACATTTGTGTCTCTTGAGCCCGAAAAGGTAGAAAATGATACTTGAGAGAACCGCTTGACCATTTCATTCAAGGAGTACCTTTTCGTAAACAGTGCCTCTCAGCTTGAAGAAGGGGTAAAATTATACTGGGCACATGATGTTTCACATCTATTAACAAGTTTTAAATGACAAGGGATCAACCATCTTTTCGTTATTAAAGGGTCAGAAAAGAGCTTGAAAGCAGACCCCCCATTTTATTATCTTTTACATGTCAAAAGGGAAAAAAACTTGACAATATTTTCATATGAGCTTAACGAGTTGACAAAAGAGCTGAAACGTGACTCATCATCATCGTCGAACATCCATCACCTATCGCTGTGCAAAAAGGTAAAGTGTATTATCCAATTCTTGAGGCAAAATAGGTTAAAATATTTACATAAACCTAATATTTTCATGAAAAAATGAATACAAAGGAGAAAAGTAAATATATTTTTACTGTTTACCATTTTACCTTGCTATGAAGACTTTTTACTCACTTTTGCACTAATTGTTCAGAGCATATTGTGGGAGATCCGGGAGATCATTCGTTCGAGCCATCAATTATGGGTAAGAGCCAAAGCCCTGAGCTCCATTTTCATGTCTTTTATTCTTGTTTTTAACCATTTTTTGGTTTTATGAGGGGGTTTTGCAAAAACGTTTTCGCCCTTGGTCAGCGTGACTTCCGGTCACAGAATCATGCCAGTCGAGGATGATTAACAAATCCATTTGCGCCATCAGCGCAACTATTTTTAAATTAGGCGTGCCTATGCTGTGAATAGGGCAAGACCCTATTTCCACAAAAAAACCACTATTAAAACTCAAAATGTATGGGCCAAGCATGATTTTTGACTCAAATTAATGGCTTTTATAGGAAAGAATCAATGAAAATGGTGGACTGGAAAGAATGGGAACATAAGGATGAGGACACCAAGGCAATGAATGATCCAAATTGCATAGAAGCTTTGAGGGCTTGCGGGCTTCGCAAATTCTTTCTCATGTCAGGGATGCGGGCCCAACCCGTGTTGTTTTGGTACCTAATTAGTCTTTGGGACATAAATCGGGAAATATTTTTCATTGGTGACCAGGAGCTGGAGTTGGAAACTTCATATATATACTTCATCACTGGACTGTCCCAAAGAGAGGAACCAGTTAACTTGTACAGGTCACGACCAATTGGGGAAAACATATCTTCATTGCTTGTTGAACATTGCCAAGAGTGGGACGATTGAGATTTCCAGTGTTTGATATCTGACACTGAGAGTGCTTCTGTTGATCATTAACAGAGTGGTGGGGTCCCAGGTGGAACATGAGACCAACAAGTCAAATTTCCTCTATGATATCAACTGTACAACACCTACGATCTTCAACTAGGAAGAGGCCATGAAGACCAACATAAAGCGCCAACTATCCAAAGCTAAGGTGGGGAATTTGAAGCAATTTTGCTTCGAATATATGCCCGTGACCTTTTTCTTGGAATGGGTGCCACTGTTCCAGTATCATCTAACTGAGGTAGATCCCCCTATGCCACGTGACTCACAGATGGCCCTGTGGTGAAGTAAAATTATAAGTGTGGACACAAACAAATTCCTCTAGCTTGAGAATGGGTCTAGCCACAACAGATACATTCTATGGAAGATTTCCTTAGGTTAGAACCAATTAAAAGGGCCTACCTCTTAGTCCTATATCCTATTTGATGATGTCCTTGCTTGCTCGCTCCAGCTCTCTCCCGCTTCCTTCTTCAAGCACCTGAAACAAGTAAACAACAGTAAAAAACAACCGTGAGAATAGAAAAATTATAATTCAACCTACTTAACAAGTAAATAAACATTAATCCATGAATATGTAAGATGAAAAATCATGTAGGAAATCAATCGATAATTGCATATATTAATATCAAAGAGAGGTTACAACCATTGTTTTGATGTTGCAGTCCTCCTCTGACAAGACCAGGTTCCCACACATTTCTATTAGCATCCCATGATGGCCTCTATCCACAATAGTTTTAAGGCTCTTCCCTTTAGGCTTCACTCCAAACCAAATCACACCTCTCCCTGACACAACTAGATAGCTACAACTAGTAATAGCTTGTTGTCTACTCCAAACCAAAATAGCACTAGCACACCAACATTAACACTAGATTGTGCTTGGGAAGAAGGGAGGTTTATATAGGATGAATGGATGGGATATGGATCCTCTTCTCATGGGAGAAGGGCTTATCCTTTAAGGTAGTTCCATCATTATAGGGGAAAGGAGCCCAAACTGACATCCTCGACCCCATCTGGCCAAATCATTTACCATACTTCCGTTACGAAGCTTCTAGAGCTGGAAGCTTCGACACTTAATTTAAAAAAAATTCTATAATAGGAACGACGTGATTGGAACATAGCTCAGTTGCTCCAGTTGGTGCTAGGGATAGTGCTAATCTTTACACATCGGCACGGGGGAGGCAAAGGCCATTAGCGCCGATCTTGTAAACTGGGAAAAGCAGAAGTTTCAAGGGAAATGGTGTAAAAGGGAATTGATATGCTCATGCAGAGGGACATAATGGGAGTTTCTTCATGAAGGAAAATCATGCGGGGTTCACTGTAGAGGTCCTCCAAGATCAAGGACCGGGAGTACAGGGATAGTGACAAAATGCTGTGTAATAGGCCCGCTAGAGTCGTTTGATGCCGAAGATCATTGGGGGTCAGTACATGTTGTACATACCTGCATTCTTTTCATGGATACAAAGACAAAAGATCGTCATGGAGGACTAGCCATACAGTGGCACCAACTTCCATGGAGATCCGCACATGCCCTTGCTAGATGGAGAGGTTTTCGGTGATGAAGGTAAAATATCATCTTTTTATTTTTGAGATTTTTTAAAAATGTTTTTGGGATATATGTGCTTATAAAATTTCTCTTGTTAATGCAAACGTTGGACCAGAGCGACCTGCTGGGATGTCACCAATAGCCAAGCGAGTCCCCCGCCCAATTGATGCTGTCGTTCCTTATCAGGAAGGGAGTGACAATGAGGAGGAGATTGCGAGGAACCTTGAGGGGTTGAATTGTGGTATCTCGGAGTATGCTCGGGTAGGAGACATTCCTCGTCATTACCAGAGACACATGGTGGGAGTTTCGGATCGGATCTATCGATTGCTGACTTGTGTTGCACGAGATGTATCATGCTACCACGATCACCATGCTGATTAGTTCCTAGGTCCATCACTTACATTTTTGAGGCCTGCGCGTCACAGATATATGAGGCCTGCGAGTCGCTGATGTTATTTTGGACACACATATTATTTTTTGGGGTTCTAATGTATCAAACATTATCACCATATATATATATATATATGTTGTATTTTCTTGTCTACTATGGTACAAATGGTTTGCTTTATCTTTTCACATGTTTCACAAATCTCTATCCAACACATAATTAACTAATGCATCTGTCAATGTATTCATGTGTATAGGAATATGATGATATTTAATGTAATCAAAATTTCTTTCCAGTAGATGAATACAGAGATAGATTCTCAATATTTGAGGGTTTTTGACGGAATATTTCCCGTTGAGTTGAAGGATGAAAAGCTATGAATCCAAGTTGATAACCAACTCTTTAATGTCAAGGGCAATGGCTTCTGACAATAGTTCGATGACTTCACTGTATTCAACATTGTTGTTAGTTGTGCAACCTAGACAAATACCTTGAAGGTCAATCAACTCACCTTTAGGGTCATAAATAACACATGCCATGGATGATAGGTTCCAGGTACTGTGACAAGAACCATCAGAGAAACTGATGTGGGGAGTCGCGGACATCTGCAAAGCAAGAAAAGCATAGTAAATAGGAAATTTATTTGAAAACTAACACACAAAACCATAGTGCACAAAAATGAATGACACACTAATGTACACAAGTAACCATGCAAGATGACCTACGAATAGTACTTCTTGAGAGAGTCCATGCTGGGACTCAGTAATCAATAAACATAGATGAACATTGGAGTTTTACCATTGCCATGATGCGTAAGCATTGACTCGGTCAAATAATGGAGTTGAACTCATATAAGGCTTTTCCCCATGCCCCATGGGCGAGGGAGGGTTACGAGTTGGATGGAAACCCCATTGTAAGAATGGGTAATTAGTAAAAACTCGGGGAGGGTGAAAAATCATGAATCTATGACAGGATAAAGGTGCCCTTAGTTGAAAGATCTTGATCATGTTAGGATAAACAGAAAAAACAATAGGCGACAGATAAGAAAACTACTCAAGACACATAGACTTGACCGCTGGGCTAGGTGGGAACGAGGAATGAGGATGAGTATCGTTCCAAGGTGGTTCCTTGAGAGACGGGACTTCCATGATACCTTCATCAGCAAGGAAGGTCTTGGCCAAGGGATCAAGTGATTCCAAAGCACCAAGCCACAGGGATGGAGAGGACATATCAAGAGAGGTCTTCGAAACAGAAAAATGAGAGGATGTGAAACTTGAAGCCGAAACAATTTCCATGTAATTGACTTCGGTGGGACTAAGTGGCATAAGCTCGCCCCAGGTATCAACAAGATCTGGTGAAGGTATGACCCAAGGATCAAATTTCATTGAGACGATGTTGACAAAGACAACACGAGGAGGTGGGAGTGGAAAAATTCCCATTAAGGCAGAATACTTAAAAATACTTGCCCCCGTACTCTCATAGGGAGCACCAGTGTGCTTGACATACGAAACATTACCATCCGAGGAGGAAGAGGCAAAGAAAGACAGTTGGTCAACAATGATAATCTTCCATTGATGGGAGAAACGAATTGCATGAAATAGGGAGGAGGCTACGACATGCATGGCATGGGTCCAGCTCCAGCTGACTAGAATATTATAATTGAGATTAATGTCATCAATTTCTATCTCGACTTGCATTGTCTTGCCTTCAAGAATGATGGCAAGGTTAGGTAAGACACCGAAAGGTCGTGAATCGTGCCCATTGAAAGCTTCCAAATTGTTCGGAGATTGGCTCAAAGTAGGAGAACCAATAGCCTTCCAACATGCGGTTGACATGATGTAGGTGGAAGCACCTTCATCGATGACAGTCCGGTGGATGGTCTTCTCATTGATGATTACCTGAACGAGAAAGGAAATCTGATGAGGGAGGCATGGAACATGGTTCTCTAGATCAAAACATATCAAATTGGAATCGGTGGGATTGATGCCCCCGATAGATGACAACAAATATTTCCGTTGTGATGGATAGCTTTCGAGCACCTCGAGCGCTTAGATAGTTGATGGCACTTGAGCCAAATCCTCAACAATATTATAGTGCTGAGTGACTCGGGCATTAGGATTGTACGAGGATTTCCGTAGCACACATTGAGAGGGTGGTTGTATAGTAGAATTAGGGTTAGGGTGCTCAATATGAAGAGGGCCAGAACTCGTGGTAGAAGAAGAAGGTGTGGTTTCTTTCTCTTTCCAAACTGCCAAAGTAGGAGTTTGATAATCTAACGATCTAGTAGCCACATTAATAGGTGTACTCATCATGAACACTTGAGATCCTGAGGAAGCAGATGATTGAGGTTGGTCTACCATTTGGGTCTGTTGAGATGGAAATGGCTCTTTAAGGACAGTGGGGGTCCCTTTGAGCAAGTGGCTAATGTCGGATCATCAGGGGCAATCCTTAGTGTAGTGCTCTTCCTCACAAATAAGGTAGGGATACTTATGTTTCCATTGCAAAGATTCGCTGACAGACGGTTAGGGAGGACCCTGTTTTGGGGCATCCAATTTACCCTTGCCTTTTCCTTTCTTCTTACCTTTCGAGGATTTGTCAGCTGTGGTGGACTAGACAACATGGATCTATGAGGTTTCACTAGGGCCAGGTGGATTCTGGGATGAACTATTGGGAACATCATTTGATAACGACTTCTGTTTAGAAGAAGATTTAGTAGGGGTCTAGGATACTGAACCAATAACTTCATCAACAAGAGGTACAACTTGTGACTTTGATTCTGCAAGATCGGATGATGGTCACGGAGCATAGGGTAATAACTCATACAAAGTGCTAGACTGAGAGTAAATTAGATCCAAGTACTAGGCACGAGCGTTGGCTTGCTCTTCAGTGACACATCCACCCATAGAGATATTGTGAGCATTTGGGGCCACGAATGATTTAGTGAACCATTCAATGAGAAACTGATCAACAATCTCAAATTTGATCAGGTGGCATCTACGTCTCCATTCATGGATGTGATCAGAGATGTGTGTCACAGTATCTTGCTTAAGCAATGTCAGCAGATAGGTGCTAGTTTCATAGTGAACTAACAATTGAAAATGCATGAGGAAAGCCATGGCTAAAGAGTTAAAGTCATGGTATGTACTTCAGGGCTGCTTGATGTACCACTTGGCTATAGTGCCCATGAGGGTTCATTGGAAAAGACGGAGAGAAATGGAATCATCAACGTATGAGTTCGTCATGCACCAGAGGTGATATGTCATCACAAGGGCCTAAGGATATTCTTTAGCTTTCCCATCGAACTTTGGACAATCGCTTTGTATCTTGAACAACACCAGAGGCCAGTATGGTGAATGAAGAATTCGATCATTCGTAAGGGGAGATACATCTGGTAACTCAAGCATGGTTAAGAATGGAAGTTGGGTGTTAAACGGCATGGGGGGTCAATAAGCGGGTTCGAACGGAGGAGGCCATCCCTGTTGGTAAAGATTTTGGCCATATGGCATCTGAGGCTGCCCCCATTGCTGATTACCCTGACCATAGGGAGGATTTTGAAGATGTGACTAGAGCATCGCCTTCGGGTTCCATATCCAGGAATAAACGACGACGAATGGCCGAAGAAGTACGAGGGGATAGTTCCAAAGGAATGCCTGACTGGTCATACAGACTGTAAGGATGTTTCGGTGATATTACAACAGGGTCAAACAAAGGATTTAGAGGGTAGATAACTAGTCCAAGCTTACTGTCAGTGGTCGGCGAGTCCTCAGGAGTTTGAACGGGATTGTCCGGAGATTCCGAGCCAAGATCAGCAAATGACCCAGTATTGAAAGTAGGCAGAGGGCGAGACGTCAAAGGTTGAATGCTCAAAATGATTCTGAGTTCAATGCCTTGGTCCTCAAGTGATGCTAGTAATTTAGGAAATGGCTCCTCAAATAATCTTTCAGACGGAGGAGAGGAAGAGGAACTGGGTGAACCAGATGGTTCAGTCACGTGACCTTGTCTTAGCTGACAAAAAAATAACTTCAAGGCTTTAAAATGTTCTTTAAGGTAAAATCACGATTTGGTCTCAGAAAAGACTAACAGGGTGTTATCGGATTGTGGGCAATAAATTATTAAAATGCATAAAAGACTGGTGCTCTTTCATTTTTTAAGAGTCAAGATAGAAACAAAGATGACTCTATCGCTTTCGATTGGAAACGAGCTCGAAAGGACAAGTGCTCGAATGATCTTTTAAGCTTAATGAGTCAAAAATATCAAATGACTACTCTGGATGTTCTAGGTAAATAGGATTACCAGGTAATTGTGAACCGTAGAATACCTCCCGGCAGACCGAGAATTATGAGCAGGCAATCTCCCCAAAGGCTATGTTCGGTGTATCACATTTTCAAGGCGGCTAAATTAGCTTCCTAAGGATAAAGGATTCGAGCCTAGAGGGCCCTCCCGTTATATATTTGATGGTATGGGGAGAAAAAATCTATACTAGCGCTGTCTAATGCCGAAGCTAACGAAAACTGCTAGGTTTAAAGATGCCATAACAAATCTCTAGCCTAGACCTTCTAGATATGATCATTAAGTGTCAAATGTGCCTTATGTTAATTGAATTCATTTTAAAGTTCATCTTGAGTTATGTTTCAATTTTTAGGTATTAGCAATGTGACTTGAAAAAACATAAATGCAACTAAATGAGACAAGAACCTTTTAATTTGATGAAATTTCTACACTAGAGAGGGTAGAGACTACACAATCAAATGCAAACAACCAAGCAACTAAAAGTGAAATGATCTTTCACTACCTTACTTTTTCAAAAAATAAACTAATGAAAAATGCATTCCAACTCCTAATTTCCTGACAAGCACATATCTAACAGTCCTTTCGAAAGCAAAAAGAGTTATTTTCCTTTTTCAATTGGCAATGCAATTCTAGTCTTTTAGTGATGCAAGCTATCATAGCACAATGATGCAACAAACTAGAATTTCATACTTTTTCATGAAACAACAAAATAAACTTTTCGCATGCAAATTCTTCAATGAAAAAGTTTTCTAGACAATTAACTCTTCAAGCAAATGAAAACATGAAAAGAGAGGCTCATTCAGACTAACAAAGCACTGAATTTACCAACAACAAGACAATCAACATAATCCATGCCAGAAAAGAAATGTTTAGACAAGCAAATGAAAACTTTTCAAACTTGTGTAATAGAGGTCAAAGTCGCAAAAGGACCACAAACGAAATGCAAGGAGTAAGTACACCTACAACTCGACTTACTGAGTTCACAAACAACTGAATGGATGACAACTTAGATGCCTTAGTGTCACTAACCACCCAATGAATCAAGAAATCAAGAAGAAATATGATAAGCCAACAATCGAAAAAAACCAAATGAAAAGCAACTTTTTAGTCAGGGAGAAAACAATTTAAAAGGCTTATGGGGTCAAACTCATAAGAGTAGAACACACTGGCTAAGATTGGGGACAAACCCTAATATTCACTTACAAGCATCAACGTGACTGCCTAACTGACAACAAGCACCAGAGGCTGGCTGGTGCGACTATTTCTCAGCAAATCGCGTTGATCCGTGCGATTGTTAGCGGATTAAGCACACTGATCGAGAGAGCTAAGAAAAAAAACAAAATTTGAAACAGAGACCAAATCTGCTACTATGAATTTCAAACTTAGGCTAGTAAGCAGGAGAAAAGAAACAGAACCAAAGGGAAAAAGTGGAACTAGAAAAGTTCACACGAAATCGTGAAATCCAGTATGGTCGCCAATTTGTGGTGAAGTAAAATTATAAGTGTGGAAACAAACAAATTCCTCTAGCCCGATAATGGGTTTAGCCACAACAGATACATTCCATGGAATATTTCCTTAGGTTAGAACCAATTAAGAGGGCCTACCTCTTAGTACGCTTATCCGTTTGATGATGTCCTTGCTTGCTAGCTCCAACTATCTCTTGCTTCCTTCTTCAAGCACCTGAAACAAGTAAACAACAAGAAAAAACAACCGTGATACTAGACAAATTGTAATTCAACCTACTTAACAAGTCAAGAAACGTTAATCCATGAATATTTAAGATGAAAAATCATGTAGGAAATCAATTGATAGTTGCATATATATTGAATCATGAAGAGATTACAACCATTGTCTCGATGTTTATGTTCTCCTTTGAGAAGACCAAGTTCCCACACACTTCTGCTTGCATTCCATGATGGCCTCAATTAAGAATAGTTTTTAGGCTCTTCCCTTTAGGCTTCACTCCAAACCAAATCACACTTCTCCCTCACACAACTAGAGAGCCACAACTATGAATAGCTTGATTTTTACTCCAAACGAAAATTGCACTAGCACACCAACATTAACACTAGCTTGTGTTTGGGAAGAAGGGAGGTTTATATAAGATGAATGGATGGGATATGGATCCTCTTCTCATGGGAGAAGGTATTATCCCTTGAGGTAGTTCCATTATTATAGGGGAAATGAGCCGAAATTGACATCCTCAACCCCATCTGACCAAATCATGTATCAGATTGCCGTTACAAAGCTTCTAGAGCTAGAAGCTTTGACTCTTAATTTAAAAAACTTTCCATAACAGGACTAACGCGACTGGAACACAACTCAGTCACTTCGGTCAGCGCTAGGAATAGTGTTAATCTATACACATCATCACGCGGAAAACAAGGGCCATTAGTGCCGATCTTGTAAACTAGGCAAAACAAAAGTTTCACGGGAAATGGTGCAAAAGGTAATTGATTTGCTCATAAAGAGGGACACAATGGGGGTTTCTTCATGAAGGGGAAGCATGTAGAATTCACTGTAGAGGTCCTCCAGGATCAAGGAACGGGGAGTATGGGGATATTGAGAAAATGTTGTGTAACAAGGACTCTAAGTTTCCTTGGGCTTGGCCATATAAGGAGCCTCAGAGCCCTTTTGTATCTTTTGTTTTTATTCTTTTCACTTCTTATTCACATGCATCACTTATTCTTGTTTCTTTCTAATTTATGCATTTAGTATCAATGATTTTTTCTTTTAGGATTGGATTAAATGGTTTATGTAATTTCTTTTGTAGGACAAAAAGCATAATTTCATCCTTGAAAAATGTTTGGAAGGTCATAGTAATCATTGAGCTACTTGGATTAGTTTTCTTATTCCCAAATCTAGATTTTTGGAACTCCTTTGTAGCAAAGAACAATAAATTTTTGCTATTTTCTAGAGCATTCTAACAAGCTTCAATCATGGTTAATTAAGTCAAACCTAACCCTAGGAGATGAAACGCCAAATTGTGACCCCGTTTGGGTAAATTGGTACATCAACTTCCCGGGGTCGTAACTTTGGCATATGATCTTCGTTTGACACGCACAATAACTCATTAGAAAGATCTATATGAGGACTACAAATTTGGGAAGAGAAACATGAATCCATGGACCCATGTTGCTCCCAGTTTTTCCAAAAAACGTCATTTAGGGCCTCAAAACGGCTCCAAAAGTTCATGACCTGAAAAACTGCTAAAAATAGTAAATTGTGCTACAAATAAGGAAACTAAAAACTGAAAGGGACAATTGTGGGGGTTCAAGTGGGATAGGTGGGTGGCCACCAACATCCACCTGGATCATTCCTCCCCCCTTAGGAAGTAATGGTCCCCATTGTGTTGAGTCCCTCCATGAGATGAGGAAACGTCTATTGAACTTGGGCCATGGTGAGCTATTCTGCAACCTTTGATGTGTCTTGTAATGGTCGAGGGCGGTCCACATTGAACACTCAGTACAAGCAAAAGAATGGGGAAATGATATGCTCCAAAGCATTGTTTCCCACAGCCTTGGTACTGGTGTAAGGACTGTGTCAGAGTGGTCTAAGCTTCTGATGGGCTCTTGTAAGGCATTCTTTCTATAGATGCAAGCAGACTTTGCCACCCACTTGAAACTTGTGTGGCACTTGATGTTGATCATGTCGATGCTTGTACTTTTCATTTTTCAAAACGAAGCGATGATATATCGACCCGTTGGGTAGAGGTGCTTTAGGAGTCAAATCGAATGAATGGTTGATCTGATAGTGCAATGGTACCCCTTTGGGTGAGGAGAAGATATTCCTGCCTTCTTTCATGACCGTATCCATCTGCTGCTACCACTACATGGAGGAAACCTTCGTTAGGGTCATGGATGTGGCGACGATCTTCCCCTTAATTTGGGAGTGAACCAAACAGAAAATGAATTTCCTAGTCTGGGAGATGAGCTTGCTGCATTTCATAGTAGTGATAAAAGAAGTGGCGGTAGGTGGGGCTACCTCTGGTATCCTGTATAATGAAATGCATACAGAAATAATAATAGCGCGAGGCCTTGCCTCAGACACAGCATGTTGCCTCCACAAGTATGGATGGACTAATAATACATCACATATGTCCAGAGGTGCAACATCAGGAAATAACTCGTCTGTGAAGGGTTTGATGTTGTAGGGAAGGTGACACTTCTAGTGAACTCGAAGATCTCGTCCTTGGTGAAGCCACCCAATACTATATAGTTGCGGGTGTGGTGTAGTCGGTAATCCAAACCACTTCATGGCCTCTACTGAAATGAGGTTGTTTTGCAAACACTGTCAACAATGAATTGCAGTGGTGAACCCTTCACCCACATCTATGAGTGGAAAAGATGCTCCCCTTCCTCTGGATCTTTGGGCTCATTCTTCTGGATCTTAGCAGTGACAATAGTGGCATTGGGCTCCACATCAATGATCAGCTTCCCTTTTCCATTCCCTTGGTCGGGTTTTGAATTAGGTTCAGAACATGCATCTCATATTGAAGCCTTCAACTCGCTCACCAGTGACTGCTTTGTTCGACACTCACTTGTGTTGTGAGTGGGGCTCTTATGGAATTCACACCAATTTTCCTATGTCCTTCTTTGAATTCGTGGTGTTTTTATTTTCTTGTAGCTTCAACGGGTTGTCTTGGGTTACCCATCTTGGCTTTGTACTTGGTTCTGCGATTTGAGGAAGCCTTTCCCTTACTTCAGATTCACATATCCAAAGTCTAGCTTCTCCTATTTAAACTTTTGCTCAATCTTGACAGTGTATAGGTACATCATACTGAGTGAGGAGATGTTTAGGAACTCCATCACGTCCTGGATGTATCTATGTAGGTGGCCACAGTATTTGACTACCAAATGCAGCTTAGAATCCTTGATACCTAACTGTGTGCAAAGGGTATGAAAAATGTTTGTGAACTCTAGCACATCTTGGTCCCTTACCTGCCGAAGTGTGGACCACTTTATGTATTTGTCCTCAGAGCTTTTGACAGGGTAGTACTGCTCCTTGATGGTATCCTGGAATGAATTCCAAGTGGGTGCGGCTGAAAATAATGAGCCCATACTTTCATCCTTCTGCTCGCAGTAGGTTTCCCACCTATCCTTGATGTGGGGGGCTGCTTTGAGAAGAGGGCAAATAATCTTCTCCCGACTAGAAAAATCATGAACAGAAAAATACCCTTCTAGCAGATTTAACCATTTATCTTCAACATTTGCATCTATTTGACCCTCGAATATGGGGATTTCAAAATTAACTTATACCTTAAAGGGTGTGGCATTTCCAGAGTAGCTGTTGGAAGCTAATAAGTTGCCTCTGGGTAGCCGCTGAAGGATTTGGGAAAAGTTTTCCATCATCGCGTTCCTTTGTTGCTCGAGGGCTTCTTAGAGCAAGATTTTGATAGGATCTCCTACCCCATCATCTTTCTTTTCATCTGCCATGGGAGACTGTTGGGATTTACGAGGCTGGTCTTGCAAAGGTTCGGCTAGTTCAAGCCCTAACTCCTTATATCCCGACCTTGATGGGGACATGCAAAGAAAAACAGAGAAAAAGCAGACCCCTCTGAAACCGCTAATTAGGATTTAAACAGGAATACAATAAAATACATGAATGCCCATATATGCAGAGGTGCAGCTGAAGTAAGACTTCATTTCATTAATGTAAAATACTGAAATATGCTTACAAACAGAAATGGAAATAAACTAGCTAGGGTGATGGTAGCTTATCTCTAAGAAGAGATGTGGCAGCTACATGCCTCTAAAATGTGTTACAATGAGGCTCGAAGGCCTATTTGTTTCTGAGAAACAATGGAAAACCCTAACCATTCAAAAAACTAACCCTAGGAGATGAAACGCCAAACTGTGGGCCCCGTTTGGGTAAATTGGTACATCAACTTCCTAGGGTTGTAACTTTGGCATATGATCTTTGTTTGACGTGCTCAATAGCTCGTTAGAAAGATCTATCCAAGGACTACAAATTTGGGAAGAGAAACATTGAACCATGGACTCATGTTTCTTCCCATTTTCCCAAAAAACGTCCTTTAGGGCCTCAAAGCCACTTTGGAAGTTCAAGACCCGAAAACTTGCTAAAAATAGTAAATTGTGCTACAAATAAGGAAACTGAAAAATTGAAAGAGACAGTTGTGGGGATCCAAGTGGGATAGGTGGGTGGCCACCAACATCCACTTGGATCATTCCTCCCCCCTTAGGAAGCAATGGTCCCCATCGTGTTGAGTCCCTTCATGAGATGAGGAAACTTCTGCTGAACTTGGTCCCTGGTGAGTTGTTCTGCAACCTCTGATGTGTCCAATAATGGTTGAGGGCAGTCCACATTGAACACTTAGTGCAAGCGAAGGAATGGGGAAATTATGTGGTCCATAGCATTGTTTCCCACAGCCTTGGTATCAACGTAAGGACTGTGTCGGAGTGGTCTAAGCTTCTGATGGGCTCTTGTAAGGCATTCTTTCTGCAGATGCAACTAGAAATTTTCACCCACTTGAAACTTGTGTGGCAACCGATGTTGATCATGTCACTACTTGTACTTGCCAATTTTCAAAATGGAGAGGTGATATATTGACCCGTTGGGTAGAGGTGCTCTATGAGTCAGATCAAATGAATGCCTGACCTGATAGTGCAACAATACCCCTGTGGGTGAGGATAAGATGTTCTTGTCTGCTTTCATGACTGTATCCATATGCTCCTACTGTTGCGTGGAGGAGCCCTTTGTGGGGGTCATGGATGTGGCAACAATATTCCCCTTACTTTGGGAGCGAACCAGACAGAAAATGAATTTCCTAGTCTGGGAGATGAGCTTGCTGCATTTCATAGTAGTGATCAAAGAAGTGGCAGTAGGTGGGGCTCCCTCCAGTATCGTGTATAATGAATTATATACAGAAATAATAACAACGCGAGGCCTTCACTCATACACAACATGTCAGCTCCACAAGTATGGCTGGCCTAATAATACATCAAAAATTTCTAGAGGTGCAACATCAGACAATACCTTGTTTGTGAAGGATTTGATGCCATGGGGAAGGTGAAAATATTGGCAAACTCGAAGATCTCGTCCTTGGTGAAGCCACTTGATACTCTACGACTATGGGTGTGGTGTAGTCGGTAGTCCCAACCACTTCACGAACTCTCCTGAAATGAGGTTGTTTTGGCTCCCACTGTCAATAATGAATTGTAGCGGCGAACCCTTCACCACATTTGTGAGTGGAAAAGATGCTCCCCTTCCTCCACATCTTCAGGCTCATTCTTCTTGATCTTGGTAGTGGCAACAACGGCACTGGGCTCTGCATTAATGATCTACTTCCCTTTTCCATTCCCCTTGTCAGGTTCTGACTCAGGGTTGGAACATGAATCTGATTTTGAAGCCTTCAACTCAGCCACCAGCGACTGCTTGGTCCGACACTCACTTATGTTGTGAGTGGGGCTCTTATGGAACTCACACCACTTTCCTGTGTCCTTCTTTGACTTCATGGTGTTTCTCTTTTCTTGTGGCTTTGTTTGGTTGTCTTGGGTTGCCCCGTCTTGGTTTTGTCCTCAGTTCTGCGATTTGGGGAAGCCTTTCCCTTGTTTTAGATTCGCAGATCCAAAGTCTCGCTTCTTCTATTTAAACTTTTGCTTGATCTTGACAGCGTATCGGTACGACGTGCCGAGTGAGGAGATGTTCAAGAACTACATCTTGTCCTGGATGTATCTGTGTAGATAGCCGCAGTATTTAGGTACCAAATGCAGCTCAGAATCCTAAATATTGAACTGTGTGCAAAGGGCATCAAAAATGTTTGTGAACTCTGGCACATCTTAGTCCCTTCCCTGCCCAAGCGTGGTCCACTTTATGTATTTGATATTATAGATTTTGATAGGGTAGTACTACTCCTTGATGGCATCCAAGAATGAATTCCAAGTGGGTGCCACTGAAAATAGTGAGCCCGTACTTTCATCCTTCTCCTCGTAGTAGGTTTCCCACCAGTCCTTGACTTGGGGGACTGCTTTGAGAAGAGCGAAAATAATCTTTTCCCGAATGGAAAAATCATGAACAGAAAAATACCCTTCTAGCAAATTTAACCATTTATATTCAGAATCCGTGTCTATCTGACCCTCAAATATGGGGATTTCAAAATTAAATTGTAGCTTAAAGGGTGTGGCATTTCCAGAGTAGCTGTTGGAAGCCAATGCATCGCCTCTAGGTAGCCACTGAAGGATCAAGGAAAAGTTTTCCATCAACGCATTCCTTTGTCGCTCGAGGGCTTCTTCGAGCAAGAATTCTAAAGGATATTCTGCCCCCTCATCTTTCCTTCCGTTCGCCATGGGAGGCCTTCGGGATTTGCGAGGCTAGTCTTGCAAAGGTTCGACTAGTTCAAG